>PVMI01053433.1:0-19258 GCA_008528875.1 Aulacorthum solani
AAAGGACTTGACCCAATTTCTTTTATTGTTCTTTTGCGTACAGTGATAATTTAACAAAATGTACGACCAAAATGAATCATAAATTATTTTAACCCATTCTATAGAAAGGTCTCTTGGTGTCAATTGGTTCATACTAGTCGTTTTTAAAACCATACTTAATATTTTTTTGACTATTTAAAGTAAAACAATAAATAAGTGAATAATTCTTACTTTTTATTAATCATTTTTATATAATACAATTGTTGTAGTTTTTTTTTTTATTTTTTTATTAGCTTTTACTATTATACCTCAACAATTAAACAATTTTGAATATAATATTAGATAATTCTTAAAATAAACTTACTTAATAAAAAGAATGATAAGATAATGGTTTGCTCGTTTGCATATGAGCAACATAAATAAATATATTATAAAGTTATAAAGATAATAACGAAACGATAAAGTAACTATAGATAATTTGGGATAATTAACGAACAGTAAGAAGTATTATTGTAGTTATATTTGTTTAAAATACTACTCAAATAAAATTGAACATGTTTAACAAAGTGTGGTAATCTGGTTTATTATTTCTTAAATAAAAAAACTTCAATATGTCTATAATATATTGTAGATGCATAAAATTATAATTTTTAATTAAAAATAAATAAATTTTAATTGGTATTTGATAAATACTTCTTAAACGAACAACATAAATTAAATTTGAAAAACAAAATATTTTTCTTAAAAATAATTTCTATTTTAATTAACTGCCAATTAAAAAATAATATTAGTACTTAAGTTTAACACATTTTGTATAATATATATGTACAAAGTAGAAGTATAAAATACAACTTACTTAGCTTCGTACCATATATATTTTCTAATTAATTTTCAGGTGGTGGGAAATAATAATATGACATGGAGCACTTTAAAATTAGTACCATCTGATGACGATAATCAAAGTGTTATAAGCTGTGTTGCTAGCAACATATATTTTCCAGCTGACTCAAAAGAACAACAAATAAAACTTAACGTTCATTGTACGGTATTTATAATTATATAAGTCTTGGTTTAATATTTCATCGTAAATTATTTTACTTAGATCCTCCGAGACTACAAATATGTTTAGGCAGGAACCTAAATGTTTCCAACATCAAAGAAGGATCAGATGTGTACTTCGAATGCACTATCAATGCTTCTCCGTCCATAACCAGACTTGATTGGGATCATAATGTCAGTATAACAATTTATACACATTTTAAATTGATTAACTACGTTATTTTGATAATTCCGTTACTAAAAAAGGAAATATTTACTATTAGATTATTCGTTATATCTGAATGAACTAAGTGATTTTTCAATATTAATTTTAGGGAACAAATGTTGGACAGCATGAAAGCCGGAAGACAATTGTGAGCAATCAAACATTAGTTTTACAATCAATAACACGTAAAGGTTCTGGAAGTTATCGATGCATAGCCTCAAATGCCAGAGGGAAATCGATAAGTGATGCCTATCACCTTGACGTTAAATGTAAGTTCACATAATATTGCAAAATATAATTTCCACTCGATTAAAATGTATGTCGGGCTATTAAGATGAGTATATAGTGACAACATTTAATTCACTGGTTTTATTTATTAAATGTATTTTGATGGCTTAATTTAGTTATTAGTAACATATGTTTATGACTTTATATATTATGTTTTTATTACTTTTTACTGTTTTTTTACCATTTTTCTATTATATGATATAATATTAATGATTACTCACATTTCCTCGTTTTATGCTTATATGATATAAGTTATATCCAATGTTGCCATACACGAAATATGTGTAATAAACCTATATCCAAAATAAATTCACACTTGTCTCAAGATAAATTTAAATGCTTCTAAAAATATACAGACAATATAGGTATAGATATTAATATTATATTATGAGAATCTTCAATTGTTAAATTTTATGATACCGGTGGTCATAAAAATATTAATATCAAGCTAAAATTACTGTGGTCGGATAGAATAATCGATATGGAAATGGATTCATTGCTGGATACCACTAATAAATTTTGTATAGACCATTTTATGTGAATTTAATAATATTTATTTATTATTTATTAAGCCATAAAACAATTCTGTTTTAGACAGATTTTTGTTAAATTTGGGGGTCTAGAATGACTATGGTTCAAAATTTAAATATAAAATACTAACCCACACAGAGTACCAAGTGTAGGTATATATTATTATTTTATATCATTAATTTTATTAAATCTCGCAAAGGGTAAATAATATATAAGTTGACATGATAATATTATTTAAGGCTCAAAACTTTAGTTCAACAACAATTATAATATAAATCTAAATTAATAAGCTCATTAATTACACACACAATATATATAATATACCTGCTATAATATGTACAATACAATAAACATAAACCTTATTTATATGCTTGTACCTACAAGTTTTACGACAGTTGTATATTTTTTCCAAGTGATAAAAATGAATCAAATTTTTCGACGTTTTAGAAGAAACTCGTTTAGTGTGGGTCCTATTTCAAAATAAGATTTTATCTTAATAATATAATATAAGGATAATTTATCCTCGTAATTAGCTGATTGTATTTAAATGCCTAGTTAAAATATACATATAAATTACAAATTAATGCAATTATTATACTTACTAACAAATTACACCGGACAATGAAATATAACTGTTTGTCTGTTTATGTAATTGTTTACTTCAGAAGAAATTATTATATGTAATAACTTAAGAATCAATATAATTTACATTGACATTCAGTTGTATGTGTTTATTTTATACTTATTTTGATAGTTGACACAATAAATATAAATAAATATTAAGAGAATGTCAGCGTACTGTTTATTTTTTATATCTTTCCCACGCGCTACATAGACAAAACACATTTACGCAGAATCATTTTTTTATGTTTTTTAATAATCTTAGAGTAAAAATTACCCATAACAAAAATGATGGAGAATAATATTTTTAATTTGTCTCGATATTGTCTCAAAACAATTTAAACATCATTTGAATTTACACATTTTTTTTTTTTAAGTCGAATACAAAATAACACAACAATAAAATATAAAACCGGTAAGTCATACCCTTAAAAATATTATCTATATCATTTTTTTTAATTGCTTATTTCACTCTAAGATTACTCAAAAACCACAAAAAAAAGATTTTAGATAAAAGCTTGTTATGTGGGCATGAGAGAAAACAGATATTTCGAGGACATCATCTTAATAGTAAATACGAGTAACAAATATATTGAATAGTATTATGTATTGACTGATACTGTTCGCAGATTCATTATTATAGTTTTTCGATTATTCATTTTCACATTCTAATAAATTTTAATAATTATTTTACATAAGATTATATCAGGTATTTTCGAGATTTTAAGTTCTCGTTGTTAATTTCTTTTAATTCTTTAATATCATGTCCTAATTTATTGTGTGATATTTAAGTGGAATAATATACTTAAAAAAAAAAAATAATAAATAAGCTATATAGACTAATTACGGCTTCAATCGACAAAACGAATTTTTTAATAATTATCTATACTTCGAATAGTTTACTTGTGCATACTTGTTTCATGTATGTTGAGACGTTCTAGTTTTAATAAGTATGATAATACTAACATTAATAACTTGTTATTTTATACTAATTGATATATTAGTAAGAAAGTCAAATATAGGTTAATTGAAAATCAAAGTTTTTTTTAAACATACAACATATGTACTTTGTGTCCATTGCCCGGTATACATTTTGAGTATCTACTCTTTACTTACGACTTAACTTAGATAATATAATCAACCAAAACGTAACTCTAACTAGCTATACGTATTGGTTATTAGTAAAAATTGTGTTTTGTCTGAACTTCTTGACAAGTACATGTATGACTATTGTTTTGTAAAAATATTTGTTGAAAAACTCTAAAACCATGTTGACGAAATTATAGACGAACCATCCTGTAGAACCGATCAACAACGCGTATACGGAGCGCACAAAGGAGAAACTGCATGGGTCAAGTGTGATGTCAACAGCAATCCTATACCTACTTTGTTCCGTTGGGCTTTCAACAACTCTGTATCCGGTTTGATCAATGTAGCTAATTCTGACAAAAGCATGCCCATCATTAAGTTCAAAGTATTAGATTTTGGTACACTCTTGTGCTGGGCAACCAACTCTTTGGCAACTCAATCGCAACCCTGTGTGTATCACATTGTACCAGCAGGTAAGTCACGGCTTGAAGAACTATTTGCTTTTCAATATTTATAGTATATTCTGAGACGAACAATGGTACATAAATGTGTGTATTTTATAAAAAAAACTTTTTTTATTCAACTCAAATCTAAATAACAGTTGTACCTACCTAATAGTATCGAGTCACGATAACCATAAATATTCACTTGAAATTTCATTATTCTTACAAGAACTACCTATTTTAAGTGTAATATTTTATCAAAACGGCATTCTTTAATGAAGTACAATATATAGTCATCATTCTCTAAATATATTATAATAGGTATGTATAAAATATTAAATGATATATTATCACTACAGTATAATTAATTAGAAGTCATACTATTATATATTTTTAACTATCAACATTAAATTACAAATAACAAATGTTGAAATTTTTTTGTAAAAACTATACGTATAATAGTTAAGGTAGGTACAAACAGTTGTAAATACACGCAATACACAAGTATACAACATTGTTAAAAACCAAGCATTTACAATTCATAAAAACTATTTTATCATAGAAAATAAAAATAAAACTACTATTAATTATTATGATTTGTTGTTTAAGACCTCAAGTAATATAATAATAATAAGCATTAGTTTAACATGATTAAAAACTTTTTAATTTAATAATATTAGACAGATTTAAAAATTTTACCAAAAGCGCAATTTTCATAAAATTAATTTAATTATGTGGCCCTAGACAAGTAAAGCTAAACGAACACTTAATATTTAAATCACTATAGTATCACTCAATCTACTTGAAGTAAAACAATTTAATTTCAAACGAAGAACTATATAATATATGCACAGCTATTTGAGTTCGGTAGACTTCCCTGTAGGGTCAATACTTTTATCCAATTCGCAATCATTCATCCTCTTATTTACTCTTTATATAAATATTAGCTTATATTTAAAGTTATAACTTACGAGGAGTAGGGAACAGAGCAACAAGGGTACTATAGTTATCATGTCAATAGTCTATAGTGAATCTCATTTTATTTTTATTGGACATGATAAGTATGTAGTTATAGTAAATTTTTGTACGTAACTAGATAATTAATTTAATACTAAAATAAGTAACGACTATTAACTAGATTATTGATTTTATATTTTCGACATAATCCATAATTAATATTTATTATTTTAATTTGATTAAGTTGTATATTTAATTTATGTTTTTTCTTCATAACATTTCTTAAATCTAAGATTGATTTCTTGCAAAGAAGCAATCGTTTCAATTTTATTTATTGGTAAAAAATATAACAGAATAAAAAACTGTCAATAATAACGTGTAAATAATACTCAGCATTCGAGTTATTTTTACTGTAATTTGATCAGAAAATACATATTTTATTGCATAATCTTAAAAAATATGATATCAAATATTTCAACTTTTTATACAAACTACTTCAATTTATTTTTTCATTTATTCACTAAGAAATGTCCTTGTATTTTATGTACTTATTCTGTAAAAATAATATATTCTCAATATTTTTTTATTTTATACAACTTCCAATAGAATTTATTCCTAAAGATAACAAAAATCAGAAGGTTTATAGGAATGTTAAATATTTGGAATGTACCTATTTGTTTTTCATTCTTTTAACACCTACTGCAATGTTTCTGTAATTGAATTTTCGCGTGTAGCATGCCGAACAAATTGGAATGTTTTCTAAATGACACTTTAGGTATAAAATAAATATCTACCTTACTTATTTCAACATTTTCCTCGAAAAATACTAAAACAATAAATTTAAACAATCACTTTTACTTACATAATAATATATTAAAAACAATTTATTTTCTTGGAATGTATATTATAACTGCAGCTTGATTCCAAAATTTAGATGTAAGTTATGAGTTATGAGTTTATGCCCTTAAATTATTATATTGCTGGTATAATAATATTCCGTGCATGGTGAAATTTCTCTTTTCATAGATCTTTAATAAACTGATGGCTCAATCAACCAATTTGTATTATACACTTAATGTATGTACTTACTCTTGTGACTGGGAATTGTAGAATTAATGCACTTGTAATACTGTTATAAATTCTAAATATTCATACATTAAACAATTGGTTTAGTGTTGTTTTAATAAATTATTATAAGTAGGTATCTAGTTAGATTTTTAACTTATACAATAGTAAAAATATTTGGTAGTTTATTATTTTCTCATATTTAATGACAACTATTAATAAGTTTGTATTTTAATTTTGCGTAAAAAGTATTTTAATTGCTTAAAAAATTCCATATAATACAAGCATATTACAATCATATTATACCTTGGTACTTTATATTCAGCACTAATTTGCACAATGCACATATAACATGAGAGGACTTGACTGAATGATGAGATAGCAATAATTTCCATTTAATTGTTCTTGACATTTTTTTTTAAAATATACATTAAACACTCTACGTCCTAAATCTGTTTATTGTAGAACTACAGTGGACTAAATATCACAAACGCCTCTCCGATTTTTATTTATTTTTTATTTTATTTTAACCGTTTCTCCAGATCGGTCAAAAATGTAAATCGGTTAATAATGTACGTATTATCCTGATATTAACACCGATGATCGATTAATTATCTGCTTCAATACAACGTTTAAGTAAATCATAATATGATTGCATGTATTTAGTTTTAATGCTAAATAGTGTTGTAGTAGTTGTATGTTGTGTTCACAGGTAGGCCAGATCCACCTAGAAATTGTTTGCCAGTTAACGTGACGAGTACTCGGTTTACAATTCGGTGCGAACCCGGATACGGTGGTGGGCTTCCCCAACATTTTACGTGCACAGTGGCCACGATCGACCGACCGGATGTGGCTGAAGCCAGTTACTTTGGCCAAACCGGTCATAAAGCTGTCATAATTACCGGGTTGCGACCGTCCACCCGATACGTGACCACAGTGTACGCAAGCAACGCAAAAGGCTTGAGTACCGGCCAAGTACGCGTTTACGTCGAAACAGCTCCTAATCCCAAGGATCCACATGTAGCTGGTCAGTGGATTTATATATTTTAATTGAACATTATTTCAGATTTTCAATTTTTTAAAAAAAAAAAAGGTCATAATGATACATTTTATAATCTTTTTAACTCTTGAAACAACTGAAGTACCTAACACCAAAATTAATCTTACTATACTCACGTCATATTAATATGACTATAGTTCATATTATATAGACATGAACATATTGGTATAGGGACAATAATTGACACCCGGCGGTTTCGTCAATATCGGACTTTCTGCACCCGATATTTTTAGAACACGGACAATTGACACCGAGCGATTACGATTACGATAACCGAGAGTAGGTACCTACCCTTATAGTATATAGTTATTAGTTGCTATTTAGTGCCTGTACTCTGTGGTATATTCGTTATCCAACCATTTTAACAATTTAATTTAAAAGATAACAACTTATATAAGTTTAGTTAATTATTTAAAATTTTAAAACTGAACACATGTATTAAAATTAAAACAAATGAAGAAAGGCTTAAAAATATGTGTAAAACTTCTTGCTTCAACACAAATATTGAAATTATTAGTTTTTTAATTATGATTAAACAACAATCAAACATTAAATTTGAATATTATGTTTATTTTTATGTACAATTATTATTATTTATTTATGTTTATATTAATTAGGTACTAAATTTATTAGAATTTTTAGGAATTAACTTGATTATTAATTATTATACTGTATTATATATGCATTTATATCCGGTGTCAATTGTCCTATTATTGGGTATCATATGTCTCGGGTGTCAAATATCCTAGATTTGAACATATGATGGTGTTCTAAGACTAAATAGTACAGTGTAATGGTTGAATGGTTCTGTACGATTATTTAAATGGTAAAAACTGATAAATGTCATTGATGATCAATATCAATTTGTAAATTATAATTATGAGAGTTAGAGGTATCCATAAGTAACAAGGATGGACAGCATAAATGTAAATTGATGTATAGTTTGAAATATAATTTAGTATAAAAATTCAATAAATTTATTATTTTTATTATAAAGTATTGAAGTTAAAAATACATACTTCGAGATTTTTTAATAATTTCTGTAGCTAAATTATATAGATACATGTTAAATATACAAAATAATGTATATATGTAGACACATAACTTATGCGCAATGATAAGCTAAAATATTAGTATAATATTTTTTTTTTTTTAATAATAATAAGACGTTATCTCATTTCTTAAAAAATTACATTTCATATAAAACCTCCTGTTCATTTGGCAATAAACAATATCCAAGTTTAATACAGGCATACAGCACATAGCATCGTAAAGAACAAATGTCTTCATCGTCATAAGTCTATTATCTACAATCGAACGCCTATTACAAATTGTTTCATCCCAACATATAATTCTAGTCACGTAAATTATCTTTCCTTTCAACTTTTGCATTACCATAACATTTTACCATTACCATAGTTTACTTGTCTTCTCTTTTTCCACTGAAGTATTTGTTTCCTTCAGTTATAAATTTAATCACACTCAGATGATTAAGTTACAGTTGTATCATCAACAATTCGACATAATATCTATTAATTTCAAAACATAGATATAAATTTTAAATTGAATATCCATTTAGTCTAGATTTATAATCATACAATTAAAATAAAGTTTATTAATTTTACTAAAAATAAGTAATATCATAATCGATAAAAATGAACTAATTCAAGTTATTTTCTTAATAATTATAATGAAAATTTTAAAAATATCTTAAATTTAAATAAATTATTGTCATCATAGTTTTTCAAAATTTGTTTCAGAACAAAATAGTTATAATCAATATTATTACTAAATATATCCACTTGAAATACAATCAATTTAGCACCCAGTTTGAAGATATTAATGTAGCAGGTAGATAAGTACATAGTGATATCATTGATTTTAAAATATACATTTATAAAAAAATATATATATATATATATTTAAAAAAAATAAAAATAAAAATAAATATAAATAAAATTATATAATTAATATATTTTTAAATATATTTTGTATATTTTAAAATCAATGGTAATATACTATGACGTACCTATGTTGTGCATAAAAAAAAACTTAAACTAAATGTCGTTTTTCGTTATTTTTTCGAACTTTATAGGTATGTTACGTAATTGTTATTATTATTTAACATTTTACCGAGTACAGTCAATATTATAATAATAGTGTCATACCCTCACACTTGTATTGTTTTTTTTCTTTTTTCGACTTGACCATAGGAGACTCAACCAGCACTGCTACACGGTTTTCGGAAGCCGCACACATAGGTATGCTGTTGCTTGGATGCTGCTTTGTGGGAGTATGTGCAATGGCGGTGATATACGCCAAACTGTTGGCGGCCAACGTCCGTGGACGATCAGTATTCCGCGAACGACAAACTGTCAGGATTCAAAACGGCGAAGAAATTCGATTTGCAGGGTCCAAGAGTGTCGACGAACGTCCAGTTGTCACAAGTTAGTGAAAATTATAATGGAAAGGAAAACAGGTCCCCAGCCGTAGTAGTGAAATATTCAATTTAAAAATAAAACTATCTCCGAAACCCTCCACAATAGATTATGTTGACCTGAATTGATTTATTTTTTATACACCGACAGTTTTAAATTTTGAACACGTGGCTGGATACTAATGTAACATTGTCAAGTGTATAGTTTCTTGGCTGAATGATACTACGTACACCAACACGACTGAAACAATCTCACTATAATATATATTTTTTTATAAAAACTACCCGACATTATGTTATAAAATGTAGAGTAAAGGTGGGCAAGTGGGTACCTCTCAGCTATGAAGTTGTAGGTGTTAAGTGAATTCACTGTAATAGATGTAAATAAATGTTATACATTTTAATACAATGATAACATAATAATATAATATAAAATAATAATAAGATATTACAATAAAATTATTAGATATATACAAAAAACGATACAAAACTAAGATGGTCTGTTAGTCTATCTGTATCAGCTATCATTCTATAAAGAATATTAATTAATAATGTGTTTTTTGATGTTGCAATTAAATTAACTTATTTTAAAATTATAATATGAAGGTAGGTTGCTTTAATATTTTACATTTATTATATTAATTGATATTTAGCTATTATTATAATAGTGTAAGTATATTTCTATCATATTATATTATTTTTATTTGTTATTAACTCTTTAGACAATACCGCCTTAAAATTTAAAATTTATATTTGTCTAAAAATTATTCGATATAATATAAAAAATAAAAATAAAATTATTTATTTATTTTTCATTTATTATTCATATTATTAATATAATAGTCTAAAAAATCGTAGAAAAATCGTAAGAGAATAAAAATTTACATTTATAGTTTAATACTATAAGATATAACTTTTAAAAAATCTATGAGGATCCTATTACATTTATCATGAATAATGTTAATTAACCTTTTCTTACGAGCAGCATATTTTGAATGTTGTCGAATCTTTGGTTAGGTTTGGTTCAATTTGACCTAAATCATCAGATTTAATTATGAATTATAAATGAAATATATGTAATGTTAAATAAATTATATATTACTACACTAGTATACTAACTTATTGTATTCTTCTGTTCTTTTTTCATTTCTGAAACAATAAGTAAACAGCCAATATGATCCGCTCCAATTAAAGTCTTCCAACGTTTGTGTCATGATTCTAAATTGTTTTGAGTTCAAGGTATATCTAATTTATTGTTATGACTTACTGACCGAGATTCTGGTGGAAATAAGGGTAGAGACCAAGATGTTGTTCCATTTCTAAATGTTCGACGATTTTTTCCATTTACATAAGGTCTCATCAAACCAATTATAAATCTCAATTGGTACATACTGTTTTATTTCATTAAATACTGCAAATATTTCATTTGGTTGTAAAAATGCCAATGCAGGAATATAGCGTAATTGTAAACTAAAGTTTTCATCGGTACCATACTCAGTAGCCAATTCACATGATTGAATATTCTTCCAAACATTCTGTGTCGAATGAAAAAAGCACCCTTTTTGGACACACTCTGGAAATATATTATGTATTGCATTAAATGCTGCTTTTTCAAAATCAGTAATTATACATGCTGGATTAAGTTTATGACCATAGTTGCTGCTTATCTCTATCAGATCTTGAAATAAATGTTCATAATATTTTTGATTTTTACTTGACATTAAAATATAAACGAGTGGAAGAATTATCAAATTTACTCCTCTAACTGGTGAGTGAATAGTATACATTTATAAAAATATATTTGAGACTGTCTTTAAAGTCCAGTCCATAATCCAAAATTTAGCTCTTACAAGTTTTTCGATTTCATTTTTAGTTAAAAAAATCAATATTTTATCATTTTCTATTTTAGACTCACGTAATAGGAATAATTCTCCGGAAAAAGTATTTGGTAGGCTTTCAGGAATATTAATATCTTCTAAAGTTGTTAGTTCCGCTGGTAAAGGTTTTTTTCTTCTGCGTTTAATAATTTTCCATGCAACTTCAGGACCAGGTAAATATGGCTGAATTTAAGGGTGTACTAACTACTTAACTACTTCTTGCAATATTTGCGAGGGCTTATCACATGTCGAATGCTCTCGTTTTTTTATAACTGATCGAAAATCTATAACTGTTGCCCTGTATGCTTCGGATGCATGGTTATGATCTGTAGGCTTTCCACGAAGTGTATGTAAACCATTGACACAATCAATCGTAGCTCTGGCAGAACAATTTTCAGTTTTTTCTAAAGTTTTTCTATGGACTCTTTTTGTGACACTCCCAGTTGTACCGATTTTCACGCACTTTATTTTGGACTATAATATAGCTATCTATAACAAGTTTGTTGCTCAACAAATAATACTCCATTATTATAAAATAAAATACGACGAAGGCACAAACATCACTGATTCAATATAATATTAGACCACAACACATCGGCTATTCGGTTGTATAATGTATAATATTGGTTTGATATCTTATCTCAAATAATTGCATTGATAAATATCGATATAATTTGGAAATTTTGGATATAGGTAGCAGGTAGGTACATAATATATAATATCTTTATGACAATAATAATACCCAACGTCACCGTCCTAGTCCCTATAAAAATGTTGTTGAAAGTTTAAAGTAGGTATCTACAATCATTCGTTTTCGACTTAGGTTCTTCAAAAAACAAAATTAAATCAAAACCGGATTTGAGTAAAAATTTCCGTTCTCCTCATTTTTTTAAAATTGTTTAGATGCTTTTAAAAACTATACGAATTTTTTTTTTTTTTTTTTTGATACCCAAAGTAACTAGATTTACTTATATGCCTGAAAAAATGTTGAAGTAGAAAATCAAATTATTTTTACTGCTCCCACACTCAAAAGGCAATTATATAATAAAAAACAGTTCCTTCTAAAATAAATATATTCATCAACCCACTGAGAATCTAAAATTTAATTAAAAAATCCGGACGAGATTTACAGACCATAAATTATTATATAATTATTATATTCATCCCTCTTGATGAATTATCTCTCTTTTAAGCATTCAACAGAATAGTAGTGTACAACTACTATTCATACGTGTACGAATAATATTCATTGTATTTTATATAATGGCATTTATAATATTTAATTAGAACTATTGAACGGTTTTAAGTTATTCCTAAATAATAATTAATTATTTAAGATTCTGAATGCGTTGAAGAAGTGTTGATAACCTATGTCTTTAAATATTAAATGAAACGATCTAAACTTAAAAATTCAAATAAAACAAGTAACTAAAATAACCACCATATAATTGATTTAAAGAAAGCGCCTTTATTGTAAATAGCAATCTCAAAAAAATGTGTAATAATATTTTTGGCATTTTCTTATTTTCATTATTAGAATTTATGTTTATGACTTATAGTATAAATAGAACATCAGCATTTTTGATCAGATTTTAAAACTCATTTGTATGCTACAACTCAAAATAAAAATGTCATATATGATGTTTATTTTACAGTTTTAAATTTCTGATAAAACTCTAAAAATTTAAAAAAATATATTTCTTACAAAGTATCATCTGTGTTTACTTTTCAATTTTTGTATTTAGTCTCATGTTAGTTACACTTTTGCATGTTACGTTGTTGTTGCATACCTAACCATGTAACATAAACAATAATACGTGTTCATAATTCCTAAGTTAACCTATTTTGTATGTTAACATCAATGACTGAAGAAATTTGATAAACAAAACATACTTGACAACTTGTTCTATATGGCTTATAAGTTTTGTGTAAGGGGAAGAAGAACCAATGAAAAAAATCCTAATTTACATTAACAAAAAATAGTAATTTGAATGTAGCTATTTATAATTTCTTAAAAAAAAAATCATTTTAGCATGGAAAAATAATTTTAAGTGACACCTAAATACTATCAAATTCATTATCTACATTTCTAATATTCTTCATGTTTAATGGGGCATGTGATAATATCTCTATTCGGAGACTATTTTCTATTTTTTCAAAGACTCGGAGGCAAGAGTTAAATTGTTGGACTGATCTAACATGATACGAAATTTATTTTTTGGATATTATTTTTAATCATTGTTGTA
Source organism: Aulacorthum solani (assembly GCA_008528875.1). Classification (NCBI taxonomy): domain Eukaryota; kingdom Metazoa; phylum Arthropoda; class Insecta; order Hemiptera; family Aphididae; genus Aulacorthum; species Aulacorthum solani. The sequence continues at coordinate 13,858 of PVMI01053433.1, forward strand.
CACAGTTTAGTTTTGAATAATTTTGTATACAAAAAATAATTTTAATGGGATCATTTATATAATGTTGGTATAAATAATAAAACGGAAAAAAACAATATATCCGTATTTTTGAGCTTTTACTTGCCATTTTTGAAATCTTCATAAAATGTACTTCCCAATATTTGTTGCTTAATGTTTTGTTATAGAAAAAAAAGTTATGGCACAATGTTAAGCTTTTTGTAAAAAAATAAAAATTTACTCAACTTTATGGGACCTAGGGCATGGCTTACAATTATATGATTCATTTAAAAATGTTAAGTTATTATTTTATAGAGTATTAACAAAAAATAATTGAGGAAAAGGGCGCAGCAAACTATACAATGAGTAAAAAAAAATACAAGAGTACCTAAACTAAGGACCACTGTAAAAGCAACTATCATAATATCGTCAGCTCAAGGAAGTCTCTTATTTACTATACTATTTTTTACTATTAAAACTATCACAGTTTATTTCAATGGGCTTATTAAGTGATAATTAAATTAGATTAGATAATTATATATTTCCATAGTATCCCTTGCATATAGATAATAGGTTTAGTTGTACTATATTAAATTCATAATACATCTGTGTTGTGGATTATATATAAATGTGTGAAATATATTATTTTAGGTGCCTATAATAAAATAACTAAATTTTTTTATGAATATGAACAACAATATTATATTTTTAACCTTTTTTTTCATACATTTTATTTCGTGTGTATTTTACTGATTACTCAACTTTTATATTTTGTTTGATATTTTCTTGATATTATTTGGTAGCTTCCAGTATTTATGCCGCGTTCTTATAAGAGTTTTTCTTTTTTTCAACGGGGGAGGAGTAATGGTGTGGATAAAATTCCCTAGCGACCCCGAGGTCAAAAATAATTTTTTTTATGCCATTATTTATAACGCTACTGTTTGAATTTGATTGATAGTTTCCAGTATTTTTTTGAAGTCCTTTACAAGACTTATTAAAAAAAAGCCACTCGGAGACCACACCTACATTTATAAGTGTGTATGTCATTTTCTTAATAGTATAATTTAAATTTTCTGTATACGTCTGAAGACAATTTTGAATTATATGAATTTTAAATGTGGAATAATGAAATTAAACTATAAAAAAAACTATTAACAAAAGCTTATGTTATTGTATTTTGTAAGTTCTAAACTTTATATTGACAAACAAAAGTTACATTTATTAGACATTACTAGGGACTTTTATATAAGCATATACTATATAAAGTTTGCTAACATGTTTTTCAGTATAATTTCGTTACAGTTGTGCACTCTTAATAGGCTGCTATTACACGCCCGTTATTTTAAACGTAACAATGGAATGAAAAGGAAATAATCCTGAAAGCAGTCAAATAATTACTAGCTATATATATGACAACTGCAAATACAATTTAATTATATCGTATATTTTTATTGTTTTAATTTTTAATATATACCTACTTAGTGCAAAAGAAATATTGAGTTTTAAAAACAAGATTTATTTTATTGTCTTTATAATAAGCATTTTTTAAATTCATTTTTTATATTTTATATGTACATATCTGATTTATTTTATATGTGAATTTTAATAATATGCCAATAATTGATCAACTATTAGTGTTAGAGCCTTTAGGTTTCGTTCACACACTCAACTGTTTTTTGAAAAAAAATTTATTTTATTCTAAATAGTTTACAAGTTTTTTATAATGAACACATACAATCACTACTAGTTTTCTGTTAAAATTATTTTAACCCTAGGTATAATATGCAGTTATAGTAAGCAAGGACTAAATAACAATGACTCTATTAAAATGATTCAAAATAGTTTTTTACATAGACCTAATAAGATCTAATTTAGTTATGGTTATATATTCAGATGAGCTGCATTATTATGTTTTCAATGTTTAAATAAGGTCAAATGTAAACTAGGTCCGTGATTACCATATTGGTCGTGAACTCGGCCTGGAAATTTTAGGCAATAAAGAAGATCAATTTAAAGGTCGGTTGGAAAATTTTTACTTATAAAATTAAATAAACATGACACAATTTAATCTGAAAATAATAAATAATGAATAATTTAAATTCCAAAAATTAAAAAATTAAAAAATTTGAATTGTTAGAAATCACTCTAAAAAAGAATAAAAATAAAGAAATATCAGTAAATTAATAAGTTAATGCTTGGCTTTAAAATACTTGGCTTTCTACTTAGAAAAATTCATTTTACACATTTACATTTGTATAATTTAGTGTGATTGTAAAGAATTTTCATACTTTTTAATATCATACAAATTAAAATAAAACAAAATATTTTTTGGAGGATGATGAGAATCACCTGCTACTAGTGATGTTCTCTGGATGATACTCATCATACTTCTCAAAAATATTACAAAGTAATTATTTATTAAATATGAGAAGGTCTAGACATTTTTTTTTATACGCTCCGAGTTTACACATCAATAAATTTTACCTGAAAATAAAACGTGACCAGGTTTACAATAGACCTTTTGAGCAGTTTTTCTGAGGTAAGTAGGTAATAAAATGCATTTTAAATATTTAATATTAAATAAACACGATTTCAAAAGGAACTCAAAATTACATATTTGTATAATAATTTGTAAAATGATAAAATGTTAACACTATTGGTGAGAAGATGCTAATGACAAATTACATTTGAAAATATTATTTTCCGTGTAATAGTCACTTATTAATTTGTTGGCAGTAATTGAACTAATTGATCTAATTTAATCTCTCATAATTCATTATTTAATATAGTAAACACAATTAACTATAAGCATAGACAATCTCGATAATTTGAACATCGGAGTTCTTCATTATTAATAATTTCTAAAATACCTCAATATTATTGAGGTATTTATTTATTTTATACCAAAAAACTATGATGTGAAGTATAATTTATATTTTTAATATTCATATGTCTCCAAGCTTACAATACTGATCATTGAAATTGTTATTTATTTCCAACAGTTAAATAATTTTAATATCCTAATATTGTTTCTTTCCTATATAATATAAAATTCATTAGTCCATAGAAAATAGAAATAACTAATAGAAGTTTCCATTTTTTTAATTTTTTAATTTGTATTAAAATAATTTTACATTAACAAAATGATTTTATTTTTGAGTAAGGAATACATTTCAAACATGATAATCATTAGATGTGGTTTGATCGTCACAGAAACTTTATAAAACAAGAATATTAGTACAAAACTATTTAAAATACTCGCTTATGAACTATTGATGTACATAAAAAACTCTCCTAATATTACNNTTTCTTTTTGAATATAAAAAAATCTTATGTTACAGTTTTAATAATTAAGGAGCTTAAATAATAAATTGTTTAACAATTGTATGTTATAAACTAAAATACAGATATATAACCACCTCTGAAAAATAATAATATATTTTATATTTCAAATAAATGATCAACATTAATTGAATGCAAATTTGAGGAGTGTGCAATATTTTATATGGCAAATAAAAGATAACAATAACCATCTTCAATTCTTTAAAAGTGATTTAATTTTGCTTAAATAATACTGTACGTAGGTATTAGGTATCTACAATAATTCTCCACGGCATTTTAATAAGGATCTCCAATTGCAAGTAATCGGTAAGGTGAGCTTGGTTGGACTTAGACAGCTTCAAAAAAAAGTCTTTTAAACACACCTACAAATCAAAGAAAAAAATTAATCGTAATGTTTTCGATTGTAAAAATTGTCCAAAATGTTCATAGAATACTTGTATGGTAACAATGGTAAATATTTGAAGCAAAAAAAAAATACTAATTTCCCATGAACCACTTGCATAACTGTAACGTCAACCACTGAACCACCTGCTTTCAATTGATGAATGAATTGTTCAAAATTGGAGAGCACTCTTCTGCTGCATAGTAGGCCTGACTTCAATGATACATTATTGCAAGGTGGTCCAACATTTTGTAATTGACTGGCCAATTTACATATTTATAAAACTTTTGGGATGCCAAAAGTAAAAAATATTTATATTCGTATTTTATTTTATAACAAACATATTATAATAATAATACACAAGTTATCACATTATAGAATACGTATAAATTAGTACTGCCACCTTAGGTTTTTTACGCTTTAAAAACTAAAATTCTAAAATATTTGTTTTCTAGGAAGGGCAAAAAAAAGCTTGGGGACCTTGAGTTGGACCACTCTAAATTATTGTGTACAAAAAAAATGATTCTGACTTCTGAGTGAACTAAACAGACAATTTGAACTTTAGATACTTATCAATAGAGCTCGGAAGTTATATTAGCTGAAAAGAAATAAATTTTAAAATATGCATGAAAAAATATCAAATATGCAAACAATTTTAATAAAAGCTCATGACAATTCAAAAATAGTTTTACTGTTATAAATTTGCCCTAAAATAAATATAAAATATGGAAATATAAATTTATAATATTTCAAATATTGTGGAAAGTTTTTGACATTTTACTGCACTAAAAAAAAAACAGTTTAAAAATATATTTGAAAAAAATAATACATCAGAATATTAATGAGATAGAGATTAAATAATCATTAAATGCACATCACATAGTTTTTATTCAATTGATAGTTGACTGTGACGATAACAATAATTAATACAAACATTAAATGATATTGAGTTGTACATTCAATTTTAGGTATTGTTAAAATACACAGCTTAAGAAATAAAAAGATCAATTTTTTTTAGAAAATATTTAGTATGCATATTATGCGTATGAAAATCAATAAATATGCACTTTACCTCTAAAATTGACAAAATTTGAATTTTAAATTTTCTATTTTTAAAAACTCACCTTTGTATAGGTATACCTTGGATTTCTACCTATAAATTAGGAGCATATAGAATAATATGCTACTCCTACAACTTCCGAGCCCTAATTATCAAATAAAACTGTGAACATGTGATTTCGATATTTTAAATTTCTGTAAGCAAAACTTATGACGAAAACTGTGAACACGTATTCAAGTCATGAAAAGTTGAAAATGGTAAACAAATTCAAATATGTCAAGTTATACCTAAATGCTATAGATAACTTGAAATTAGTCTAAATATTTTTAAAATTTAAAATCTTTAATTAATATTTTATTTTAAATAATACAAATCAACTAATACCAGTTGATGAAAACTGTTATATTTTTCGTTCAAATATTTAATGTGGCTTTATGCCTTGGTTTTTTTTATAACAATAGGTACAACAACTTAAAACTTATGAGGATTCTTGTATTAAATTCCCAGCATAGGTAATTGTGCCCGATTCCCAACTGTACTTCATCTCTCAAAAAATAAACAAATTATTTTTTTATTATAGCACACAATTAATTATTTTAAAATAATATTTCTTTCGTTGT
>PVMI01053435.1:0-10755 GCA_008528875.1 Aulacorthum solani
ACTGCCATGCACAAGTCACGACGGCAGAATAATCGTTTTCTATTGCGTTTTCTAAGATGTTTTTTTTCCCGACCGCTTTTTGCTATAATATCTAAAGCACTATTTTATATATACTGAATCAAAATATCTTATAAATAATAAAATAATGCAATTTCTAATAACGATAATATTACAATAAATAATAATTATTTTTGTTACATAAAACGCGTAAAATCATATTAATTAATAGTAAATCACTTAAATTTAAAAAAAAAACTGATGGATGACCTGTGATTATTAATTTGAATGAATGCTTCTATTCAAAATATAAGTATTAATACCTACCTATACAGTGATGTTCACCAATAATTTTAATAATTTTTATGTTCCACTATATTTTCCTCTGGCCATTTTTTTTTTAACTGCAGTGGACATAAGTTATTCTTGGAAAGTTTTCCATGGCTATTTTTACTGACTATCGTAATGATCATAGAAGTAGACATCCGAAATCGATCAGGTTTTGTGTGAGAACAAAAACCGTCATCCAAACGCCAAATAATTACAACGTCGGACATCCGCATTGACAAGCGAGAATCGTGTTACATTTTTACGTAAAAGTATAACATAAAACGGATAGTACCTAGTTGTTAAAACAAACGAGAAATAAATTGCCTCGACTTTATAGTGTATGAGGGTGTCGCAGTTTTATACGGAAGGTCGACGATGCGCATACTAAATTATATATAAAATCTTTTCAGCATATGATATCGTCGTTGTTTGTTTTTAGAACACTTTAATATTTAATAGCCCATTATATAATGGCTGGAAGAGCTAAATTATAATACTAAATAATAAGATTCAAGCGTTTATTTAATGGACTCGTTTTTTAAAATTAAAATAAAATGTTCCCTTGTTAATTTTATTATGAGTTTGTCTCTTAAATATATTAAATATTATCATTTATTAAAGTATTTCGTTAAAGCTAACCTAAAAAATGTAAAAAAAAAAATTCAATCTCTTAAAAATACAAATCGATTTCTACAATAGGTGTGCAAAATAAATACTATACCTTTTTTCGTAACAACAGAGTTACGGAAATGGTTTTTGAATTTATCGTTAAACGGGATTAAATGTAAAGATGTGAATATATAGTAAATAATAATAAATTTATATAACTTTTCATGGTAAAGAAATCAGAAGTATTACGTTCATCAAACTCCATTCGTCCGTTGTATTTGTCAGCCTCCCGACAGACTTTAAACAAAAAGTTATTTTATAACTTTTATAAGAAAAGTGGTCGTCGGAAAAAAGGTGATAGAAAAATTGAATTGGAACGGATATTGTGTGTACCACCCATTGGAAAATGTATTTTTCCCTCTGAAAATGAGAGAAAGAAAAGATTTCCATTCCTAATGCAAAGATAAAAAAAAATGAAAAGTGAAAAGCATCATCGAACATTTATTTGCATGCATATTTTCATTGTGATCGCAGAGCGATGACTAAAGATCTCATCTACAAAATATAAAAATGCTTTTTTAATAGCTTAATCAGAGGGTTTTTTTTTGGTAAGTACACACAACTGTCAAATTCATGCAATATCACGTAGGTATATATGATCATATACCCTCAACAACGAATAATAGCTTTAGAAGTGAAAACCTTTGTATAGAATAAAAAAGTATATTTTTGACAAGGTGATAATAGTATAGAGTCTATTTTTAATAGAAAAAAAGCTAATGGTTTTTATTGTGCGGTCTTATAATTATCAATAAACACGGCTCCAATTTAATTAAATTAATTAATTACAACGATTTTATTATTTACGAGGAACCTAACTGCATACAACTGTATAAATAAAAAAAAAGCATCATCATTATGTATCAACATGTAGGTATGTCGTCTGTCTAACAAACGCGTTAATTGTGCAAAACGTAAACACGTCAACGTCAAGTCCTCGAGTGCATCATTAAACATGGGAGTGAATCAATACACTGTATAATTAACGACAACTTACATAATTCGGTATTAATTAAAACATTAAACAGTTTTTTTTTCAATTTACAAGTATAGGTACTGAGACCATGCATTTTAATAAAACAAACAATATTACAAGTGTTCTATTTAATTAATGAGAATACCATTAGTGATTGTCAAAATACATCCTGATTAAACTACATACAAGTTATTTACAACTATGTAATTAATTAACTAATAATTTTATGGTATTCTCTTATAAACGTCTCGTCTTAAGTTTGTTAACTTATTTTTAAAAATAATTTTTATATTCTAAAATAAAAAACACAGCTTTTTACGAAGTAAGATCACGTTCCAAAGTTTTGTAATCACGTTTACTTTAAATTTAACGTATATATATATATTTATTATTATTATATTTAAACAAAAATAATTGATTTAGGAAATTCAAAATCAAAAATATCCCTTATATACAATTTAAAATAATAATTAGGTATACACTTGAAATATTGCGATTAATAATTTCAAACTAGGAAACCAAAACCGTAGATGACATTTCATATACATTATACAGGTATATATGTATTACAGCGATTTAAGCCGCTGCAGTACCTCATACAGAATGTCTTAAATCGCAGCCACTAACGCTATCCGGGGACGTGATGTTATTAAATAATAATAATATGTGAACGACGAGAACGAGAAAAAAAAATACATAACAAATCTAGGTCGGTGTGACGTCGTCCCGGGAAAGGCCTGCTCATTTAATTTCCTGTCGTTTGGGATGTCTACTGGTTTTTAAGGGAAACGCTAAGCAGCTGATGTGACACGGCGAATAACACAGTTATTGCAATACAGCATATAAAATGCTAAAATATGTTTATAATACGAGATCGAGTGGGACAATTTTTTATCATGTGATGATGTGATTATTAAAACGTTGGTATGTAGGTACGCGTGTGCACTAGGTAAAGTGCATTATTATTCGGAAAAGCGTAATTATTATTTATTATTATTATCGATCGAAAAATTCTCTAACACATAAAATGGAAGATTAATTTAATTCGATTTTTTAAAGATAAGTATGCGGCTTTCAGCGGGTCGATATGTGTGATATTATACGGGTCATGAACATATCATTTCCGTCAACATCGCATAAGGCCAATAACGATAGTTTTTCGTTTCATACGACGACGCCGCCTATTACATAGTACATATTATATTGAGATGTACACTGTACGTGCTTTTTATATATTTATACAGGCCAATATGGTCTCCAACTTGTGGACCGTCAAGTTTTTTGAACAAATACATTTCAATCCGACAGATGTTTTAAATTTTGATATTAAACTCCGAGTTACTAGCCATATACCATTATACCCAGATATATTTCTGTCACGAAGTGAATTATCACTTGATAAACACGGATGCATGGATGTTGATGAATTTAAATAAAGATATTTTGGAACAGTCAACATATTGGTACAAAACATAATGGATGAAATAGTAATACATAATTCATTACCAAAAAAAAGTTCAAAATATAATGTAGATTGGTGTGTTATAGGTACCTAATCAAAAATGATTTTTTATTACGTTTTTTATTGATTTAGATGTCAAATTAAAGGAATTGCCATTGTTAATTACATATTAATTTGCCTTGTTCTTCGTTCGTATTATTGTATTATTACAAAAATATACAATACAATCTAAGTTCACCAATAATATTATAGATTATATGGGTACACATTATACCGAAAAAATGTTTGATCAATAATTTTTAAAGTTGCCCTATAAAATGTAGATAGGCCGTACAATATAATGGTCTTCCTGGTTCATATTTTAGGGCTGGTACAACCAACAGGGTTCAGAGTTATTGTGAGGAAATCATTAAAATTATTTTGTTTCCTTTGTACAATAATATTAAAAAAATAATAAAAAATAATAAAACGATTCTGCTCTCTTTTCAATTTTATTACATTTCTACTCATTCCAAAACAACTATTAGGATCGCCGTATAAAAGGTTAGAGAGCCATTGGTTTCACAGTTGGTCAAAAAGTGTTCTATCGGGGAAACTATATAAATGTCCGAGGAGGGCTACTGCTTGGCGGTGGTATAGTAAACATATAGTATACAATATAGGTATATCGTTAAAAATGGTCACATGGTGTTGACGTCGACCAACTGCAGTGAAAAGTATAGTATTTTATTAGTAACAACGATGGTGTGTTAACAGTACTGAAGTCCAGAATGCACACAAAGTGTCTTTGTAATTTTTGCACTTTATAATATTTTATATTATTTTAGGAAAAAAATTACTACAAATAAAAATATACGTCTGACACTGTGTTCGAAATGCTGTTGAAAAATATTTGTCATCTATAATTTATTATAATAATGCACTATTTAGATACAAACCAATAACACATTTACAAACGTGACATATAATATTTGGTATAATATTATAATAATATGACAAGAACTAATATTTTGAATGCAGTCACCAGATTTATGTATTTATTTAAATAAAAAGCCAAAAGTAATTTTGACAAGTGCAAAATGGACGAGTATTAATGTATGCTTTTATTTTTAAAAAATGGCGTACAGAATACATTATCATTGTCTGGATCGATTTTGGCAATGGTCTGAAAAACAATTTTAGAGGAACAATGGTTTTGCACACAACTATAAAAGTTTACTACGATAGCGTCTACACTAAATCCGTGTGGATAGGTACCAGACAACCCAATAATTTGAAGAAAATAATACGAGAATAGATGTAAATGGATTATTTATTATTAATCTTCGATTTTGTAAGACGTCAATTGTTTTATATTTTATTTATTTGGGTACCAATTGTCACGCGTTTCCAAGCCGGGTATTACCAGTTATTTTTATTTATTAACGTATAAGGGCCCCCTACAGCTGGTAATTACGCAGAATATAATAAACTTAAGGTCCAAAACTCATCATACTTAGGTATGTACCAATACGACCTGTTTCATATTATGTTATTCTACGGATTAATCCAGTTATTGACTATCATATACAGTAAACTCACGATTGCAAGCTTAAATATTACAAGATTATTTTATATTTTTTCATAAAGTATACAAAATACGATTGGATCTAATTACATGCGAATAGAGGGTATCAGGATAAAATAGAAAGAACTAAAAAAAATATAATTCTAACTGTTACCATATTTATATGATACGTTAATGAATTAATTCGATTTCAGCCATCGTATTAAATAATTACTGTTCATTAGTACAGTTAAAAAAGCGTTTTATCTCTTTTCTATGGTTTATATTTACTTAACTCCCGGATCAATATAACCTAATGCGCATTAACGATTGCATATAAATGTGTTGTGTAATATAATAATATATCAATGTATATTACATTTTGTTCAAATAAATATAACATATATATTTAAAAACAATTAATTTATTGATTAAAGAATAAAAGTTATTACATATTTAGTTATAATATTACAATTGCAGGGTTCTTACACGATTATGCTCTATCCCTAGTACCTATAATATAATAATAAGTAATAATAAAAGCAATTTATATTCACAAAATTCGATTATTATACTGCAGTGTGGATATACGGGGGAATATTAGGTAGGTACTGGTGCCCATAATACAATGTGAAACAATATTATATTACATGCGTTTTAAACTTGAAATGAATGCACGCATAGCATATGTAATAATAATATAATCTATAAACAAATTATAGATAGTTGTAGGTAACACCATCACAACGTCCTCTCCTAAACGAACGAGGTGCATACAATTATTATAGTTTAAACAGCTGATGCGGTGAATCGACATTATGATAATTCATGTACGGCGTGATTGGGAATTAGGTAACAATAATAATGTTTGTGTAGCAACTCGCATTCTCGCCGATATCGACTTTTGGAGGAAACCGTAAACCATATTGCATTTTGTATCCATGTATATATATATATATATATATATACCTACGCGGGGTTTTAACTTTAGAAAATATACTCATAATATATCCTTTTAACGGTCTTGTAAGTTGTAAAGCGGTAGGAATACCTATATATATATATAGGTACATTTGCACACCACCGAGCAGTATATCGACTCAAATATCACCTTGCGCAGCTATATAGGTACTGACTATGCTTATAAATACGTGTTATGTTATATGGCTGCCAGTAACTACAGATGAAATTACTTTTGTACTACGTCACAATATCCTGCGTACCTATACCCCTATTTGGACACACGATTATATACTTACATTTATGCTCACGCCAGAGTCTACGGCGTTTTCAAGGATGAATTTAAACGGACTAAACACACAAAAATAATTATATACCAGCCAGCTTGTCGTTACGCTTGAAAATAAAACACAAATTCCTACGGCGTAAAAAACATCGTTTGGCGAACATGTCATAGCGAGCAAAACAAAAACGGACGAGATCACTACAACACTATCTATTGTGTATATTATATATTTTAATATTTTACAGGTGCATTTTCAGAAAAATGAAAAAAAAATGTATAAACATTTGAGGAATCTTGGTAAACTGCGGTACATGTATACTGTGCAGCATCTAATTTTAAACGGATTATTCGTTGTAATTTGGCTGTAAGGATTTTTAAGCATATTTGTTATATTATATCATTATGAAGCAACGGTCAAAATTCGGAAAAATTATAGTTAAGTGTTACACGAAAACATCTTTCGCAACACATTAAAGTTAATTAATTTAAATTTACAATTTACATGTAATAAATACTTATTTTTTAATCGAGAAAACGAGTTCGTCCGATCCAATGAAAATAGTATTATATGCTCAAATATTTTTGCACATCACTGCAGTGTGTAATAATAATATGATTAAAATTTTATTATTCAACTCTTTACGTTTGGTATTATTTGAACGTTATTATTTTAATTAAATTAAAATTTAAGATTTGGAATTATAGGTTTGGCGATGACCGGTGGGATGATAAAAGTTCACACCAATAGCGTCATTTTCGATTTATTTATAAATAATTACATCATCTATATGAAATTAAAAACTACATTAACTCAGTGCCCATGGCTTCTATGCGCCCGGCTATATGCAAACTCATGGAACAAACTCAAACAAAAAGCATAAGGTTTTTATACTTGAGCCAATGTCTAATCAAAAGAGAATAAGGAAAGTGTAAAAGTTGTTTTTTTGTAACGGATTTAGTTGACGAAAAAAGTAGATGAAAAAAGCGTATAAACATTAGCCGCGTAGGTGTATAATGTATATAGACAAAACTCGCGGTGGTAGTTTTAATCTGAAAAATGAGTTCCGGTCTCGTTTGATAAAATTCGAAATGACGTAAGGCGTGATGTTATATTTTTTGCTGTTAGCGTCGCAAGTGAAAAACTCATATTATGCTGCTACCATACACATATTATATGTGCATGGTGTTGATGCATACGCCCACAGGGTAACTGGAAGTCAATTGAATTAAAAGGCTTCTCTTTTCCAGTCCACTTCAAATTTCGTCGACTAAATTCAATTAAACTTAACTGCGGCAGTCCGAATAGAACATTTTAGCTCTGATTATACTCGCTGTACACGATCGGCCAGACTTTACTAAGGGACAAGAGAGACATGGCCAGCAAACATCAAATAATATTGTAACACTGGATATAGAGTTACTCGAGTAGTACACGATGAGGAATAGAATGTAAAAATAATATTAGAACCCTGTGAAACGATCAAACGATGTAGTGTATGCTAATATATTTGTGTGCCGACTACTAATTAAAAGAGTATCCTGTGGCGATACAAACTTATGTTTTCCAACGAAAACCCCCCTTTTTTATTGTAAATTATTTAGTGGATGTTTTTTTGAAATTATTAAAGTGCCAATCTAACGATTAGTATATCAGTTATTAAAATGTTTATATTATACAAAAGATGATAGTCCTTCAATTTTTTTTTTACAAAAATACGGAATATAGGTGTATATTGAATATAATTTATTACATAATATAGTTGAACCATTTTTATAAATTATTTAAGTTGATAAATTAATATTAATCACTAAAATGTTAAATCTACCTTAACTCCCATATCGTTCATACATATTATCATAGACCTATTATTGTCCTTAGTAAACAAAGTTAAATCATATCTTTAAAATAATACTCTCTCACATTTTGACGGAAGTGGAGCTGCAATTTTATAAACAGAAGTTTGTATCTCCAAAGGATACTTCTTAAGTACCATGAACGAAAAATTTCAAGAATGTGAAAATATGGCTGTTAAGTTTAAAAAAAAATTCCAAAAATCAGGTTTTGAATAATTTAATTATTGAAGAGAAATAGGGGCTCTGAGCATGCCTAGTCTATACCCTATAATCTGTATGTACCTATAAATTAATTGTCCTAATTTCATAATATTATATTATATTGGAATAGATATGTTAATATGTATCTTAGAAACAATGTTAATGTTTTGAGCGTATTCGCGTGAGAATGGTAGACCTATTCAGGAAATTCTTAGAATGTATTATGTATAGGACATTTGGCAAATTGCAATAAATTAACTCACTTACACAAACGTAAATTAAAACCAATCATACAGCCGAGTTGAGGTATTTCTAGTCTCTCGTAAATTTGAATAAAATATTGTGGCAATGTATTAATTAATTTTTAAAATGTCATGAATTTTCTATTCTATATAATATATAATATATATAAATATACATTTTTCTTGTGCTTCTCTGTAGGTGGTTGTTAAACGTACAACTTGCAATAATAAGAAAATAACTAAACAAAATACTGTTGGTATTTTAGATACCTATAGAACATTGTGTTACTTAAGGTCTAAAGTTATATTGGTTAATGCTATTAACGATAGAATATATATTATTATACTAACGAATAAACTTCGAATCGTAAAATCATGAAAAGACTGATTCGAATATGCGTGTCGATAAAACAATATGCCAACCTTTGTCGAAAATATATAATTGATTACTTTTAAAATATAAACCATACAAATATTATGTTATATGTCGCTGTTCGAAAAACTAGTAGCTATAGCTACATTTATACCTAAATATATGTTGCTCAAATAAGTTCTACTTTTCATTTCGATTTGTATTGCAGTCGAGAATCAAAAAGCCGCTTAAAAATTTCACCGAGTCTATCACAGAATAAGTGTCGTTTTGTCAGCAAGCATTATGACCACACACATCGTTCGACTATATATGGAACTAGAAAATTCCATCAACAGTAAAGAGGGGAAAAAATAGTCCAAACAATATTTTAATCGAATTTTGCGAGTGCCGCAGCACACTTCACATCGACCGCGACCAATAACAACTTGAACGGGTACATGCAAGCGAAATATATATAATATAATTATATCATAGTGACATCATTATAGCCACACTTTTGTATTTGACCAGCACTTAGGGCTGATCATAAAAATAGTATTCAATTTAGTATCTGGAAAGTTCATCAAGTAACTATTCATTGAAAACATAATTTGTCAAATAAAATGTGTTTTTCTTTTGATTTGAAATTCCACGTTTAGCGCTTGCATTTAGTACATAGACAATGATAATAATAATATAAAATTAATAAAATTGACTCTTTATCTTTCAATAATGAGTGGGTCACGATAATAGTTTGTAGTTGTAAAACGGGCTTGGTAGGTTAGGACTTGAAAATTATGAAAATATTATTTTATTAATTGCAGACAACACATACAAAAGGACGAGTATTCTATTCAAAATAAAATAATATTATTATTTATGAAAATTATACTCACAAAATGTGCTTTTTATACAAATAAGTTTCCAGCTATAATTTTTTTGTTTCTATTTAACCATTTTTTAACACTACAATATGTTTTTGATTGTGGTTTCAATACTGTCCTACAGATCCAAGTGTATAGCACCATAGGGATGGAAGTTATATATATATTTTCAAAGCAGACCCAAGACCATATAGACATGACCCTTAAGGCAACAACGTAAATAATACAATTATAATAAGAATCAATATTATATTGCAGTCTACATGTTAGTTTTAAAAATGACCTGTACAATAAAACCATTTGAAATTTTAAAAACGACTACAATCAAAAATATTTTGTAAAAATAGGACTGTTTTTAGAACAAACACTAACGTTTTTAAGGTTGTTTTATGTAAGGGTCAGAGTAGTGTTATTAATTCAGGACTCGTAATTTCGTGCATTTGCATATAAATCTTGCTAAGTCTTGTTTAAAGCTGAGTAAGACATAGAAATGTGTTCTGAGATACTACGTGACTAAATATATGGAATTACATTTTTTAACTTTTGCATATTTCCAGGTTTTGGGCTTATCTTTTAAAATATTTTCAGTATTTTTGTAAGAATATTATTATATAGTGAATAATACAATAAACTTAGTATTTTTAGTGGAAGTTCTTTTTCAAAATACGCTTGTATAAAAATGAAAAAAGTGAATAGTACATAATTTATTGAAGTGCTATTCTTCGTATTAATAACTTCCATTCATCAACATATTGACAAAATATGGCGGTGTAGTTTATTATATAAACATGTTTTAGTCTTTTTTCATATTAACACTACCTAATGTATATTATTTAAGAATTTGAAATTTGAATTCAAACGGGTTCATAAATCATATTATTTATTTTTTATACTATTTAGTAACTTATATGTCTTATATTGTGTTAAAAAAATAGTAGACGTAACATTATGTAGTTCACATATAATACAAATTTAAAAAACAAATACGAATTTTGC
>PVMI01053459.1:9753-24890 GCA_008528875.1 Aulacorthum solani
TACTGGAAAGTCAAATCAAGAAACACTAGATTCATCCAACCAATATTTTTCCAATGAATAAATATTTGATGACATAAGTAATTGCAAAATTTGCAACAAAAAAACAGAGAAAAAATGTGTACTTACCTAATGTAATTTGTAATACATTTATATAAGTAATTATATATTATAATAAATTATGTATAAATGTCAACTAATTAATCTTATATTTTTGGTTAAAAAGGGCCCCCAAAATTAATAGTGTATAGATCCCCTATTTCTCTAGATCGGGGCCGTGTTAACGGTATTGGAGCCTGGCAGATGACGTACTTAAGATTGAATTCGCTCTTATCTGAGCAATCGGTCAATAATATTACTGTAGTATTTGTTATGAACATATTACATAAGTTAATTATTAATATTATCATAACTGTCTACCTTAATATACTCATAGTTCGAGCATTGAGTATAAGCTCTACGTGGTCATAACTCAAAATATAATTCATCAATTGGAACATATAACAATAATATGACCATCTTGAACAACGTATGGTTAGATATGACTGATATTATGTGCTGTTCGTCAATACCATGGTCCATGGTAGGTACTCTGTTTTACCTAATTTTACATGAGTTCAGCACTCAGACTCGGTAGAAGCACAAAATAAGGGTGCTATTATCACAGAATACGTCACTTATTCTGTGTTATTGTGATGGTACTAACTCTATAAATAATCAAGGTTTCACTAAAAACATGATAAACTTTTACTAATGCTTTACAAATAATTTTTTATTTACACTTATACATATTATATTTTGACATGAACTTGTATATTAAATTGTTTTTCAAATGAAACAAAGTTTGGCAACCAAAGACGACAGGCATAGGGAACGACTCTTTGTCAAACTATAGGTTAGGTCACCTGTTATATAAGCTTAGGTCAGCACTCACTCAACTCATCAAATTTAAATTTTAAAAGTAATTTATACAAATGATTAAATTTTTATAGATAATTGACATTTGTAAACTTAATATCCAAAAGTTACAAATTAAGAAATAATATTATCAGCAGTATGTACCTCTTTTTAAAAATAAATATCTTGGAAGAATCCTATTTATTTTTATTGTGTGAATAATATAAGGTATTATAATGAAAACAGTTAATATAGTGCCCTGTAATTCAACAATAAACTTTAAATACTCATATTATTCACATATTTACCAACACTTTTTAAAATTTTAATTAGAATATCTTACTGTTAGGTAACAAATATATTAAATTATACAACTACAGTCTATACATAAACAAGTTTCGGGGATATGCTCAACAACTATTCTTGCTCAGAGCTCTATATATTGAATTAAAGATTTTTAAGGATTTTAACTTTTAATCAGTAGATTGAAAAAAAAACATATTCATTTATAGTATTTTATAATAATATCTCTCCATTCAATGTTTTATTTTTCACTCAAACATAAATATAATTTGTTAACTTATAAATTTAAATACAAAATATAAAAAAAAAAGTGCTCGTAAGTGTTAAAATAACATATTAATTAAAATAATTAGTTTCCTTAATGTATACAACAACCGAAATTGGGACGGCATCTTTGGTATAAATCTTAAAACTAATGAGAACTTTTCATAAAATTATTATCGTGCTAAAAACAAAAACAGTGGTTTTTAGCAACATAGCTAAGAAAAACTAAAAATTTAAAATATTGTAAATACATATATAATTCTTTTACTAAAATAATATTAATATTTTTTGTAGGAACTCTTTTCAGAAAAATTGCCAGATGCTTTCTTCGACAATGTATAACCCGATCTAGATTTCTTTGGTCTATTAATGAAAAAAAAATATTTAGATTATAGGTTGGTTAATTTTGAACTGTAAAAATATGAAAAAACTCACTGATTCAATATTGGAGACTGTTTGTTAAGCCCTAGTGCTGAGCTTGATTTACGTCGCATTTTTACAGCCATCAATCGATCACGATCACCTCTAATTACAGTCATTCTTTCGTGTACTGATCCCAAAATCAAATCATTCAAATCATAGCAGGCAGTAGTAAGCTAATAATTAAATATTAAATAAATAATTAATATTATAGAAATTAAATAAAAAAGACTTTAAATTTAAAATAGTTACCTGATTAATGATTCTTCGATGGAGTTCAAGATCAGATTCAGTTGGTTGTTGCTTCTTTAATTCCATATGCATTATCAGAGCTGTCTTCAGTGAATCTAAAATAGTTTTTTTAAACAATTGAGCCTTTTCAGTACGTAATAATCTTCTTGTCAGATAACCTCTAACACCAGCATTTATAATAGTTGCCGCAGAGTTTTCCACTTCAGTGGGAGCTCTTGTCCATTTTCCTGACAATCCACCACGTATTCTATGATAAAATTTAATATTATTTTGCTGCAAATGTGGAGAACGGGGTGATATTCTTTGTCTTGGAGACGAGCAAACCAAACTTTTATTAACTGAACAACTAGAAATAATTGATGATGTATCAGATAGTATGCTTTTGTCATTAGTGACTGTGATTCCAGATTGAATTGATGGAGAACTTGATGAAATTTGTTTCGATATAGATTCTGAACATTCAGATCCATCAAAAGATATTCCAGATGTACTCTGAGATACTAAATAGTACCTAACTGCAATTTTCTCTTGCTCTTCCCTTTGTTTTCTTATTAAATTAGACAATTCTTCTTGATGCCTTTTTTCAATATCCAACTTTGCTATGCGTAAATGCTCAGCTTCTAGGTTTAACTCCTCGAGAGTTTTGTAATGTATGTTGCTGCTGCTTAAAGAATATTCATCATCGCTATGTCGGCAACAACAATGTTTCAATGTAGACTTGCATGACATTGAATTGGGACTGCTATTGTTATCAAAACTATTACCATTAAAAACAGTTATCACACTTCCTCCAATACTTTCGTCATTACTAAAATTTGTTTCAACTGTAGTCAAGCTTCCTTTTTCATCTTCTTTTTCATCAGAAATAACAATATTTTCTGTGTATTTATTGAGACTAGGCGTTATGGAATTGTTAATAAGTTCTTGTTTATGAAATGATTTAGGAACAGAATTGAGTGAGAGACTTTTAACTTTCAATATTTTATCATCATAGTCATTGATCGTATAAATATTAATAGGCTCAGATTTACTTTCTTTGCCATAGTTAATATTGTTTTCTAAACTTTTTGGTTCCATTAATTGTTGTTGAACTTGGCTATTTAAAAATGCTACCATTACAGGACTTGGTGATGATAAAGTATATGAATTACTTCTTAAACGAGGTATTTGTTTTGTTGATATAATATTATCTCCATCAACATGGATAGTCGTATTAGTTAAAAGTAGAGTTGGTTCTTGTTTCGGAACCAAAGTGTCACAAGAATTTTGAATTAAATTTTGATTTACAGATTCAACACTTGATTCATGATACAGAGATTTATCATTTAAATTATTTTCATTAAGGATGGTTGAATTCTTCATAGTTAAATTACAATTGGATGATTGCTGTGGAATCAAAGTGTCATCAGAGTTTTCAGTTAGACCAACACTATCAGACTTTATATTTATTGGTTGTTTATTGGAAGAACTATCATTAAAATTATTCTCATCTTCATCAGATATTAATGTTGGTGTTTCTGGAGAAATAGAACCATCAGTTTTCATCCCATTGAGTGTTGTAATTTTGTTGGTATTATTTACATCACAATAAACAGTTTCTTTTAACACAGTAGTAGGGGATTCAAAGTTCTCAATTTTTTGCATTTCTGTACTTGCAGTCATTACTCCGCTATCCAAACTAATTCTTTTACCCTTAAATTTATGCTCATAAGCCATTGCCTTTTCTTTATATTCCTTCATTTCATTTCTTTTCTGATCCGTCATCTACATTTAAAAATAAATTACTATTTAGGTAATAGTATTTTACCTATACTCTATCCAGCTGGAGAAAATGCTGTGACCCAACAAATATTGGTTCTTCTGAGCATCCTTACACAGCACCCTGTCAGAGTGGTTGCAATGACAGGGTATTGAGCGAGGATGAGCAGAATAGGAGTATTATCTTGCTGAACAGAGTATATAGGTACTATATACAAAATCATAATTATTACTATACTCTGTTCAAAATAAGAAACCTAGACGGCGGCCAGCTACTGCGCAGGGGAGTGGCTAGACTAATAGCACAGACATAGCAAGTGGTTGATTTGGTGGGGAGAAGAATGAGCGTAGTCTGACCACCGGCTACGAAAACTGGTCGCCGCCGTCTAGGTTTCTTATTTTGAACAGAGTATAATCATGATAAGACAAATAATAAAATGAATGAAACAAATGCTCTTTATCAACCCCCCCTGATTTTCAATTTTTTTTTTAAACAGCTTGTATTTTAATGTTTAAAACGATAGTGAACAAATTTTTTACTAGAAACTATTATTTTGGAAGTTATAGCCATTTAAAATTTGCTGTTATATGGTAAATAGGATGTACTGCATATAGAACTTTCAACACATATAAGTCTTCGGTTGAATCTAACCAGTTAAATGACAAGTGTACAGCAACTACTATACTATTTTTACAATATTGTTTTAAGCATAAAAAAATTTTTGTTTAAAAAATAAATGTTTAAAATCTTGAGGGGGTTGGTAAAGTGCACTTTAAACAAATATATTAGTAATAAATTATTCTTAAATAATGTAGGTAATAAAAGATAATTATATATATATACCTAGTTTCCCCAACTTAAATATATAATATACTTCTTGTAATTTTTTAAAAGAATTTGTTTAAGGAAGTTAAAAATCTTTTACAATATTGATCTACCTTCAACAACAACTTTAATCAGTAGCAGTTATTCTATGCTGAATTACATGAACAATAATAATTCAATCTGGTACGTCAAATACTGGATTGACTTCATAAGTCATACTCGGTGAGTAATTTATTCAATGATGAATAAGATTCAATGAAGTTTTAGTAAGTAATTTTAATTTTAGACTGATTCTACGATGCATCATCTTCTTGTAAAAATACTAAGTAAACATTGACATACATAAAAAGAGGCCTCTGGGCTCATAGCGAAATATCAAGTTCAATTAAAACATAATATGCAATCATGTACTTATGTACCCAATAGCTTATGTGCATGATGTTATTATAACCAGACTTCTGAACAAATGTAATTGGCCCACAGGTAGTGAAAATATTAAATACTCACTCTATTATAAGTTGTCTTTTGAAAAAATTCAGACATCTACTAATTTGTAATAGGAGATTAAAATTAATAAAAAATGAATTATTCTAACATAAAAAAATTAACTCAACATTTAAAGAGTATCTACTTACAAGTGGCGGAACAATTGGAACACCAAATATTTTAATACAGGATACATACATATCCGTTCTTAGCGCCATAGTGAATTAACAATTAAATTATGTGCACTATAAACGAATAAATTAATATTTATGAACTTTGGTTTACTGAACTTAATTGAGGGAAATATAAAATTATTTTTAAACTTCTGAGATGGGCAGACGGCTCGAATCGATGTTCAGTAAAATTTTAATTTATTTCATATCTTTGTACTTCTATCAGTTTCCCTCTGTTAAACCGTTATCACGTAGTTTTATTCATACAGTGCTACCCGGCATTACTACAATCATGATAGTTGCTGTTTGGTTTTTGACATTTCCTTAACTGTTACCGTTATCATTGTTTTGTTATTTACAGCATATTATTATCTCTATTATTAAGTCATAAACATTATACCTTTAATCTGTTTTCTGTGCGGTTGTAGGTTGTTGTTGAGTTTTACAGTAATTTATACTTAGGCATTAAGTATTAACTATTTTACTCTAAATTATGAAATAAATAAATAATTCGTTACGGTGGTCAGTTGTGTGCCGGTTTAAATATGAACGACGACAGCAGTTCCGAAGCCCAACAGGGGGATTTTGACTTGACAAGTTTTATGTTTGGGAACATTGATGAAAGCGGGCAACTTGAAGATGATGACTTACTGGACAAAGATACAAAAAAATACTTGGCTTCCTTGTCCAAGTTTGGGTTTAGTTCACTGTTGTCCGAGGTCATTGACTCGTCTGAATTACAAGGAATGGAAAATGGTCATGAAGACACAAATACCGCTGAAGAAAAGTCGCCTTCCGCTCAGGATTTTTTTGATATAGACGAATTAGCTGAGGAAACGGCTGGCTTCAAACAGCAAGTTTTGGAGAATGGATATGATGGTGACAATGAACAAAACGATAAACAAACTGATAGATCCAAACGGCTGGAAACACCACTGGCTGCTATGTTACCTTCAAAATATGAAAACGTTGATGTAACAACGTTATTTCCTGATTTTAGAGTTGGAAAAGTAATATTGATGCACATGATTTAAATCATAAATACCTTTAATTGTTTTTAATCTACATTGATTATAGGTGTTAAGGTTTTCTAGATTGTTTAAGCCCAATAAATCTAGTCGTTTACCTAAAGTTTGGAGAAACGTCAAAACAAAACGTAAAAAAAGAAGACATAGTGATGCAAATGATTATAATTCTTCTGATAATGAAACCAAACCTCAACTCCTATGTCTTGAATATGGTTCATTGCCAGATCCTGAATTTATTGCTTGTGACGATGAGGTTGTTTTCTATATTATATGCATGTTATTATGGAATTTGTTTTAATTATTAGTTTTCAGGAGAAATTTTTACAACCAATTGAAA
The DNA here is from genome assembly GCA_008528875.1 of Aulacorthum solani. Taxonomy (NCBI): domain Eukaryota; kingdom Metazoa; phylum Arthropoda; class Insecta; order Hemiptera; family Aphididae; genus Aulacorthum; species Aulacorthum solani. Next base: position 16,495 of record PVMI01053459.1, read on the forward strand.
GTTTTTCTAAACAAACTAATCCAAACAGACAAGAAAATGAAGATGGATCAAATAATCAAGCATACTGGAGAGGTGGTCCAGCTAAATTGTGGTACGATATGTTGGGAGTTCCAGAAAATGGAGAAGAATTTGATTATGGTTTTAAACTTAAAGATAATAAAGTATGTAAACATTATAAAAATTGTTCTGTATTTAAACTAAAAATAATTCCTATACTCGTTACAAAAGAGAATATACCAGTTCTGCACACTTTTTTCCTGTTCCACCAGTCATTATGTATGACGTAATGTGGGAGATGCGCACTAGTCGCATGGTCTATTATCTTTTGGAATAGAGTATAGATAGTATTTTTACAGTTTGTTTGTGCATAGGGCCAATCACCTTAAAATAGTAAAAAATTTTTCTCTTTCAGAATTATTGAAAAATACATTATTAATTATATCTTATCTATACCTATACTACCGTCACTGAAAGAGCTCTACTCCTTAGAGAATTCAAATAATTGAGCTCCATGATTTCGTACCTAATTTCTCCCACTCTACCACCTTATTAGTAATACAATTATAAAATAGTACAGTATTACGTTTAACAATGTACAAATCTATTAGACAAAATATTAGAAAAAACAAAATGTATTTTACCATAATAAAATTTTAAAAAATGTAACTTGCCTGTTAATAGATTGGTACTCATACATTGTCTGTTCATAATATAAATAATCGCCTTGGAATGGATCACATACTAAACAAATACCAAAATTTAATCATTATTTCAGACTGAAGACATAGGAAACAATGCAGAGGAAAATCCATATCCAGAAGACGCCTATTTAATGGTTAGTCAGTTACATTGGGAAGATGATATAATATGGAATGGAGAAGATATTAAACATAAAGTTCTTCAAAAATTGAATAGCAAAACTAATGCTGCTGGATGGGTACCGAGTAGTACTAATCGTACTGCTCAGGCTTTTAGCCAGCCTGGAAAAGGAATGCTTCCTCTTGCAGGTGGTTCAGTACGATTAGCTACATCCAACATAAATGTATCACAATCACAAAATAAAATGACCCCTAAATCAAATATGTAAGTTTTCTCTATAAACTATTTGGTACTTATCGGTTATCTTGACTACCATAAATATGCAAAACTTAGAGAAATAAAATTTTATATATGATGTCGGGGAAGTGTGAGACAAATTTGTATGTTCTAAAGCCTAGTCCAGACCAAGAAACGTTTATATTGTTGTAGACAAACATTTAAATATTTATGTTACTACTTATGACGAGAAATTGGTTACATTGTCAATAACAATGTCGAAAACACTTGTTTCCGACAAATTTTTCTATGACAAAGCTTAAAACTTCCCAAAAAAAAGTTTGAGTGTTACAAATATGCAAAATTACAAAATTATTTGGTTTTTTTTTTTTTGCTAAACTAAATAATTATAATAATTGTTTATTATTCGACGTTGATACTAACCTGGCTGGAAGCATCCATAGTTGTCTAGTTTGATTGTTATTAATTTTCAGCTAGCTACTATTTTTTATGTATATAGGTACGCAATTTACATGTTTATTTTAATTAATAGATACTCAATCAATTATTAACTTTAAAAAATGCTGTTGTGTTAAGAACCTTCTCTGTGACATAATCTATCATTTAAAAAAAAAAACTAAGATAATCGATAGAGTAGTTTCCTAGAACATAAGGAGGTTTCAATTTTCGGTCTGTGATGGCCAAGACTGTACCCGACTGTCGTTTTTTTCGTACCCACTGTAAAAAAGTTTCACTTTAAAAAAATATTTATTTTAACACCCTAATCCAATGATGTTATTTTTCTTTTGTGTTATTAATTCAACATAATATCATAATAAAATATTGTTACATATTTATATACTTGACTAAATTAACTTATATTTTTAAAACATTTTAAGGGGTTCAAAGCAACAGCCAATAAATGATACCACAGATGATACCTGGTATTCTATATTTCCAGTAGAGAATGAAGAATTAGTTTATGGTACTTGGGAAGATGAGATCATTTGGGATGCTAAAAATATGGAAAAGATACCTCGTCCAAAAATATTAACATTAGATCCCAATGATGAAAACATTATATTAGGTGTTCCTGATGATGTAGATCCTGCAAAACAAAGACTAGATAATGCTACTCCTGTGAAAGTAAAAATTCCCCACCCACATGTTAAAAAATCTAAACTTCTACTTGGTAAAGCTGGAGTGATCAATGTTCTCGAAGAAGATACTCCATTGCCTCCGCCTAAGTCTCCAGACAGAGATCCATTTAATGTATCAAATGACTGGTATGTGTATAAATAAAATGAGGATTTTCTGTTACATTTTAAACCTATAATGGTTTATTTGATAATTATTGAATATAAAACATGGAATTTCTAATTTGTTTTAAAACTTACAGTTACTATCAACCAAGGTCATCGGAAACATCGTTACGTCTTAAAGTTGGGGGTGGCAATATTATCCAACATTCAACACCTGTTGTTGAGTTAAAAGCCCCATTTGTACAAACTCATATGGGACCAATGCGTTTAAGAAATTTCCATCGTCCTCCTATGAAACGTTATTCTCATGGTGTTGTTGCTGAGCCTGTATTTCATTCTGTGCAGCCTCTTTTGAAAAACATTAAAAAGAAAGCAAAGGTAATAAAATATTGAATCAAATATCTAAATGAATAATATATACTTCTATGTTGCACATCCAGAACATTATTTTACTCAACATTTTAACCATGTACACTTTGTCTTTTTTATGCTAAGACATCATGAATTAATAACACTATTATTAATTTAGCTTAGAGAACAAGAACGAATAGCATCTGGAGGTGGTGATGTGTTTTTCATGAGAACACCAGATGATTTGACTGGCCGAGATGGTTCAATTATTCTTGTTGAGTATTGTGAAGAACACCCACCTTTATTAAATCAAGTATGTATATAAATGTGTATGTATGTATATATATACATGTATATGTCAACTAAAAATTTAATTATTAATTTTATATTTAAATATTTTTTAGGTTGGAATGTGCTCTAAAATTAAAAATTATTATAAACGTAAAATTGGTAAAGACCCTGGTCCACCAAGTTTACAATTTGGGGAAATTGCCTATGCTCATACTTCACCATTTTTGGGTGTGCTATCACCTGGTAGGATGATTCAAGTTATTGAAAATAATTTATACCGAACACCAATATATGAACACAAGCCTTTGGAAAATGATTTCTTACTCATAAGAACAAGGTAACTGAAGTTTGTTTCCTTGTTCTATTTGATTCAATAAATTAGAGATAACATTGATTTTGGCTGAAATATATTAAAAAATTAAACATACAATATTACCTAATACTACTTATATTTAAGTTTCTAATTACAGATATTCTATTAGTTGTTAAATTTTTACGACTTTTCAGGCATGCTTATTACATACGTGAAATAGATGCTTTATTTACATCTGGTCAACTTTGCCCATTGTATGAAGTTCCTGGTCCAAACTCTAAACGTGCTAACAATTTTGTGAGGGATTTTTTACAGGTAAAAACTACATTTTTTTTCATTTATTCTTGTTTAAATCCTTTTTTTCTGAATAGGTTTTTATTTATCGACTATTTTGGAAAAGTACTGATTATCCAAGACGTATAAAAATGGATGACATTAAAAAAGCATTTCCATCACATTCAGAAAGTAGTATTCGTAAACGTCTTAAGCTATGTGCAGATTTTAAAAGAACTGGTAAGTAATAATAATTAAAGGGAGTCAATACATTTAATTAATAATAACAATATTTTATAATGTATTTTAATGTATTTTAAATTTTTATTCTACAGGTTCTGATTCAAATTGGTGGGTAATTAAACCTGATTTCCGTCTACCATCGGAAGAAGAAATTCGTGCCATGGTATCACCAGAGCAATGTTGTGCTTATTTTAGCATGATTGCAGCCGAACAAAGACTTAAAGTAATTTAGAAATTCAGTTAATTTATTGAAATTGTATTGTTTACAAATGTTTCTATAGGATGCTGGTTATGGAGAAAAATTTATTTTAACTAGCTTAGAAGACGATGATGAAGAAATGCAACTAAAAATGGATGACGAAATTAAAGTTGCACCATGGATGACAACCCGAGCATACATACAAGCTATGAAAAATAAGTGTTTACTTCAACTCACTGGTCCTGCAGATCCCACTGGATGTGGAGAGGGATTTTCATATGTACGAGTACCTAACAAACCAACGGTATGTTATTTTTAATATCTAGTATAAATTATATTCATTTTCAGTATTATTATATCTCTGTATTAACTATTATTCATTAAAAATACTAGTACATTTATAAACTTAATACAATTAATATTAATTTTAGTTAAATAAAGAAGAACAAGAAGCTCAGCCTAAACGTATGGTGACTGGAACAGATGCAGATTTAAGACGATTGTCATTAAATAATGCAAAAGCTTTATTGAGAAAATTTGCAGTACCTGAAGAAGAAATAAAAAAATTGTCTCGGTGGGAAGTTATTGATGTAGTTCGAACATTGTCTACTGAAAAAGCTAAAGCGGGTGAAGAAGGAATGACAAAATTTTCTAGAGGAAATCGTTTTTCCATTGCTGAACACCAAGAAAGGTAAACAAATATTCAAATACGACATAAAAATTATTTTATCTTTACACATGAATATCAAAACACTCTTTTTACTGTATAATGTTGTATAATTTTAACACATAATATGATTTATATATAGTAGAAGCTGCTTATTAGGAATACAAATAATTGACACAACCTTTTTATTGTTGAAATAATATATCTAGAAACGAATCAACCTACTACAAGTAGGAACCAATCGTCTATTAGAAACAATTGATTATTTGGCATATTTTACCAAAAGTGTTTCTAATAAGCAGCTTCTACTGTAATTTAAAAAAATTGGTTAATATAGACAAAGTAAGTCAAGACAAGAAAGAACATAAAGAAATGTAAATATTTAGGTACATTATATTCAAACAAATAATAACAATAATTTATAGGTATTTATTGTATTCAACAAGGTATATAAAATGATTAATGATATTTGAGTTGTTAATGCCTTATGGATCTCTTAGGAATTTGAAACATCAATTATTTAAGAAATTATGGTCATTAATTATTCTATTTAAAAATGTATAGTAAAATATAAGATCATTATTTTGTTTTTATTTCTTTATTTTTCAGTGATTTTAGAGTAGTCTTAATTGTTTTTAATTGTAATTATTAAATTTTACATTGTTATCAATATATTTTAGATACAAAGAAGAATGCCAAAGAATATTCGATTTACAAAATAGAGTGCTTTCATCTCATGAATTATTATCCACAGATGAAGGAGAAAGTTTTGATGAAGAAGACTGTTCTGATATTGAAGAAATGGGAAAAAACATTGAAAATATGTTGTCAAATAAAAAAACAAGCACACAAGTATATACTTTAATTTCTTCTTGAATTCATAATTAATTAATATCTATAATTTTACCAAATGTAGTTGTCACTCGAAAAAGAAGAACAAGAACGTCATGAACTTCGTAAAATGATTATGGGATGCTCCTCCAATGATGACTTGCGTAAAAGAGACAAGAAGAAAATGGATGATGATGATAGTATGCAGTTTTCATCTACCGGTCAGCCAGGTATGATGGAACACAATTATCATAAAAACAGTAAAAAAATAAACATTTAATTCTGTTTACAGGTCGTGTTCTTAGGATATATAGAACATTTCAACGATCGGATGGGAAAGAGTACACTAGAACAGAAGTTGTACGTAAACCGGGCGTTATTGATGCTTATCTAAAAATAAGAACAACGAGAGATGAAGGTTTTATTCGTCAGTATGCGCTTATGGATGAAGCACAGAAGGAAGAGATGAAACGTGAAAAACGAAGAATCCAAGAACAGTTGAGACGTATAAAAAGGAATCAAGAACGTGAACGCTTTTCTAATAATACCAGACCACAGCCTGGTAAATTCATATCACCTGATGCACGTATTAATTGTTGTTATATTTAATGTTACATTTTAAGGTTTTGGTTACTCCATGGTCAACAAGAGCAATTCTTTGAGTAATGATGTACCATTGCCCACTTCTGGCACAGTCACAATACCTAAGCCACGGATGGAAGCCACACCGCCAAGACCACGTAAACCAAAGCCCAGTAAAATGAAACCTGACTTAAAAGTCAGATGTGGAGCATGTGGTAATGTTGGTCACATGAGAACAAACAAAGCTTGTCCTCAGTACAATCTAAATCCTAATGCGTCAGTTAATGTTGCTCTTACTGAAGAACAAGAAGAAGAAATTGAAAAACAAATGAACGTAGAGGATGAAGATTTGGTTAATGTAGACGGAACAAAAGTCACATTATCCAGTAAACTCTTGAAGGTTTGTTTGTTTTTAACCATGAATTATAGTCGGGGCAACGAAAACTGGCCGGTGGCCCCCGTGACCTGCCTGCCATGTACCTCTGGCTAGCCATGGGTACTCAAACTGCACTGCGCCACCGAGATCTTTACACTAAAGGCGCACTGCCTGTGTATTTAATATATGTATTGAAATAATGCTTTATACTAATAATTTTTTAAACCATTTTGTCCCATCATTCGTATAATAATAAATGAATATAATATACCATGTTAATAAATTATTTTAAAAAAACGCGGCAATTAGTTTTGGAAGTATAACGACCCCTGAGTGGAAATGACCGCTAGAGTCGCGCGGACAGTTTTCATTGCCCCGACTATAGTATACGCATACTCTTTAATTATGTACTGTATGTGTTAAAATATTTTTGTTTGTTTTTTAGCATGCTGAAGAAGTAAAAAGGAGATCATTAGTTTTGAAAGTACCTAAGGATGCATTATCACGCAACAAGAAACGTAAGAATGAACTGCACTGTGATTATTTGAAGAAACCCGATCGCTCTGCCAACAGACGCCGTACTGACCCATTAATTGTTTTATCCACAATATTTGAATCTATATTAAATGAAATGCGCGGTATGCCCGATGTACACCCATTTATTTATCCAGTTAATGTAAAGGTAAAATAACTGTTATTATTATTAGTTATTAATAAATTCATCGGTTTAGTTCACCTAAAAATTGTATTTCACAGAAGGTGCCTGATTACTACAATATAGTACAGAGACCAATGGATTTACAATCTATTAGAGATGGTCTTCATTTGAAAAAATATCAGAATCGTGAAGAATTTCTTTCTGATGTCAATCAAATTGTTGAAAATTCTACATTGTACAATGGTGAATAAATTACAACACTATATTTTTTTGACTAAACCTATTTCTTACAAAGACTCAACTAATTTTTAGGTGCCAAGAGTTCACTAACTGTTGCTGCTCGTCGTATGTTGGGTGTTTGTGTAGATCGTCTACACGAAAAAGAAGAACGTCTTATGTTACTGGAAAAAGCAATCAACCCACTGCTAGATGATAATGACCAAGTGGCTTTAACATTTATATTGGATAATGTTGTTGGTAAGGTAAAGACTATGAGTGAAGCATGGCCATTCATGAAGCCAGTCAATCGTAAATTAGTCAAGGATTATTACAATGTCATTAAACAACCGATTGATTTAGAAACCATCGCTTCACGTGTTTCTAGTGAGTCTTATAAAAAAATGTTTATTATTATTATTAACCACTAATATATGACATCGGGAAATAAATGCTTCAATGCTCTCTAAGTTAATGGGGTCAGTTTCTACCGAAATAACAGTTACACCAAATATTAGCAAGACCAGTCATATATAATATAATATACACGCATAAAATGTAGCCCACAACCAGCAAGATTAAAAAAAATTAACTATTATTGAGAAGAAATTTCATATATTAAAATATTCATACATTTCATACTAAAGTCCCTAACTATTCAAATAAAATACAAGACACCAAAAAATTGGTTAAAGTATCAAATATATTTTTTTTTCAAATAATATATTATAAAATAAACTAATTTATTCCAGTACATTAAAGAATTTTGTGAGTTGAGAAATGGTATCTGAGTCTGATGCTAGGATTACATAAATTATATGGAAGATTGAGCTCATCTCTATTCATTTGGGTCTTATGTATCACGTAAATAGGTTAGGTGTACAGAAATAGATAAGGCTACAAGGCCCAGACTGGTGGTTCTTGTCCAATCATGAAGTTAGTGAATTACGTTGGAATGCTCGATTTAGTGTCTATTTAATGGTTTGGAGATGTCTTAGAAAAGGTAATATTGCTGTCCCTAAAGAAGGTGAACAATTCAATAATATAACATGCTGAAAGTAGTCACAACTTGAAATAATAGTATTTCCTACATTCTAAC
>PVMI01053471.1:0-11251 GCA_008528875.1 Aulacorthum solani
ATTTGTAGTCTCGAAAAATAATTAAATGTCTTTTGGTATTCTAAAACTTCAAACCGTTGTAATTTCCTTATGAATGAAAAATAAACCAAAAAAAGTAAGTAGGTACCTGTACTTTTAAAATATTCATATAGTTGAGTCTTGTTAAAAAAAATCCAACTTTTCTATAGATTTAAAAAAAAAATATTATAATGATAATAACTAATATGAAATAAAATGATTATAATATTTTATTTCTTCGTATAAATTATTCATTTAATATCATCATTATTATATTACATGTTTATCGCGGTCTCTATTATAATAATATGTACTATTTTGACACAAATTGTGTATGTGTTGTATGTGTACTCCCATACACAATATATATATATATATATGTTTATGTTTCTCGTCGGTTTACCAGCGAGATGATCCTTTGTGGCAGCGTTTCAATAAATTTAAACTTCGTGTATACACAGCCACCGGTACTTTACCTGTTCGTCGCGCATAATGCGTAACAACAACACAAAGACGAGATTATCAGCCGAGTTAACCCTTGTTAATAATAATAATAATAATAATAATAATTTCGGTGGTGTACGTACCTGACCTCTGAACAATATTGTTTGATATTATTTAGATTCCTCTAGAATCTAGCGATTAGGTGGCAATGCAGAGACGTTTTTATACCTAGGTAACTATTGTTTGTCAGTATTCTAATAGCATTCGAAATCCAGGTGGTTGCACGATCCGTTCCTACAAATTATGATTTCGTATATGATGTATAACAATCATCAGCTTAAGTGAACTGTATAACAATCATCAGCTTAAGTGCACCTGCATTGAACTTGCACCAAAATAGAATTACAACTTAACGAAATACTATAGAACGGTTAGTTGTATAATACTGTCGCTTACTTTTATACAAGTGCTTTGGGGATCGAAGAAACTTTTCTTGAACACTTTTTTTTAAATATACATTTTGTTAGTTCACTCATTGTAGGATGCTATACTTTAGAACTAAACAGTACCTTAAACATGTGTATTGGGTTCATCTCTTCTCAAAACTACGATTATTTACTATTTAGTTGATATTTATACGAACTAAAGACACATATTTTTGATTTAGTCTCCTCTTTGTCTCGTTAATAGATTAGTCATAATAATAATAATTTATACGTACCATGTGCCAATATTATTTCTTAAACCAATCTGTTTATGACAATTATTTATTATAGTGTAATATTACTTATTTCCCCAAGTGATTTTTACCGAAGAATTTTCTTCAATCGTATCATGAACAAATGCGTTCTGTATGGATAGTATCAATCAGTAAATGATTGATGAATTTAGAATACAAATCACATTTATGAAACAAAAATATTTTTAGCTATAATTTACCAATAATAATTTAATGATCATTCGACTTTATTAATATTTAGATATTAAATATAACGATTTATAGCAAATAAGTATTGAAAAAAATGTACTATTAAAAACGTCAAGTCCGAGTTGATTATATATTTATATGTTACAATACTAATATTATAAAAATAAATTTATCAATTATAACTCTAACATAACCAAGTACTACACTTACAACAAAACATGGAGCATAATGTTATTAAAGTTATTATAATAGACATACTAAAATACAATTATATTAATGTAGTCCTAGTGTAAACTCACTTAAATTTGATGTGGTTTTCATCCTTTTTCAATGACGTTTGAAATTTTTAAAAAAAATGTTATTTTTAATTTGGATAATCGTTAATAAGGTAGATTGTTCAATTAAAAGCTGGTTCTAGTGCGGTTTTCCGTCAAGAGCACACATAATATGTCTTTATATTATTATAAAGAAAATATACATTTTATTATTTTTAATATCCTTATAATGGCACATATTTATCTTATTACTGTTATGAGCTTCTAAAATTATATTATATACTATTATATATATATTATTATTACATATTATGTCGAAAAATAAAAAAGGCTCCATGCAAATTAAAATCTGCAGCGCCCGTTACGCCACTAGGGATAACCGCCCGATGATATTTAATACTAGCATTCCGGGAAATGATCCTCTGGTACTTTGAGTACTTCGGGAAGCCCAAAGGAATTCCTAACATTGTTTGGAATGTTTTCATTGTTCTCCATTATGTAGGTCGCACAAATAAATAATTCCTTATATAAATGCCAGCTAGAGTTGTTATCTGCTAGTAAAATGGTAATTAATTGACGACAATCAGACAATTTGATGTCCATAGTTCATAATTCTTAATTTTAGGAATTTTATCAATACAATGTACAATAATAATTGCAATTATTAACTAACCTGAAATTGTTTATCTTATAAGAAATTAATTATTTATAATTTACTATTTTCAAATCTCAGACCTACCCAATGCTACATTATTAAAAATTGTATTTTAAAGTAAATATTTATTTGAAATACAATTTATAAATAGTACAAAACAAGTAGGTATCTACCTAAATTTTTTTGTAAAAATAGTTTTTCTTACAAAATACAATTTTTAATTTAAAACTAGTTGTAACACATTGAGTAACATATGATGGTTCAATAAATATTAAATCAGAGCATTTTAGTAATGCTGTAGTGCAGTCTGATACTCCCAATGGTTCTTGTGAATATATTTTGCTTATGCAATAATTTTGTAGAATATAATATTGTAAATGGAATACAGTTTTCTATGTACCTTTCATTTCAATGCTATATTTAGATAATTAAATACAAACTAATGTAATTGTTAAACCTTGTTATGAAAACTGGAACATATCGGTTAGTGGTTTAAATTATATTATAATTGATCCGAAATCTAAATATTTCTGTAAATGCAATATTCAACCCGTATTTCCATCACGTGGACTCATGTTATTAAATATTATAGTTGGTATGTGAAATACTGAATGTTATTAAAATAGAATTACTTAGTATAAATCACAGTTCTTGTCAAAAGCAATACATAAAATGTTGAAAATTGTAAATGTCTCAATTATGAATTTCAGAAGATACTTGGAAAAAAATATTGTGTGAAGAATTTGTTGGTACTTGAGTCATGAACTTTATTTAAAACACTCACCTATATAATTTCTATAACTAGGCATGTGGTTATAAATCATTATTATTATTTTTTTAATTTTTAAACATTGTTTATGGATTTTAGTTGATACAATTTCGTTTTGTTAATTAAACAACAATGGTTTAATATTTAATTATAAAAACAATGGATGTAATAAATAATACGCCAATAGACGAGAACCAAATGAAAAAACTTACAACGACCAAAGAAGCTTTGTGAAAAGAAAAGCTCAACTGAATATAATATAGAGAGCATTGAGAAACTTAATGAGATTATTAATAAATCTATTGTTGTCAAAAGTCATCGTAGACTTGATTTTTTATTGTTTTTTAGCAGAAAAAAAATATGAGTTTCAGTATAAGAAGAACTTTAATATCGTATCATTTATATTTAGAATACACGGTCTTTGTATGCAATATATTACCTACCTACTTGTACTTTAACGAACGAAATGAACTATATACTTTAATTAAAATATATATAAATTAAGTAAGATTCGCACACAATAATTTATACAATGAGTATCAACTATATTTTATCCGTGCAAAAACGTATATTTTGTTTTTAATTAAAAGAAATAATAGTTATAATATTTCAAAATGAGCATCATGAATATAACTAATATGGGTAAATATCTATTATATACTACAACTATTATAAACATAACATCACAGAATAAGCATCAGACTAAAATAACACACATTACACATTCCACTCAAGCAATAGATACTTAAATAGATTAAATAATGTAAAATTAATAACATATTATTATATTACGAAATATTTCAACCCTAAACCCGTAACATAGACCTGGTGATTTGAAAAAAAATCTATAGGTTCCTGCATATAAATAAAATAATGTAATCTGAAATATTATATTTTATTATTATGGCACAGTATGCGTATATGATAATAGACCTTCTACGAAGTTAATATTTTTCAAGTATTGTCAATTATATTTTTAAATTACAATAATGTAATATAACAAAAATTTTTTATTATTATTATGTCATACTTTAGCCAATATTATTTTTGAAAAAAAGCTTAAAATAGAAATAGATACCTAATAAAACAAATTTCAATCTTACATAATATTAATTAGATACTACTTTGTTAAAGCATAAACATTTTTTGAATTCAAGAACTTTTTATTGACTCTTGCTGAATCACTTTGATTTCGACTTGTAATATTAAAAAAATAATTAATAATTATAATGATGATAATTTGTTTAAAAAAATAGATTGTTGGGTAGCTGGTTTAAGTTTATTACAATATCCGTTTTCGATGGCTATAATCTGTTTTTGCGAAAGGTTAAATTGTTTTCGTAAATTCTCATTGTTAACTAAGTCAGCAGTTCGCGTTATATCTTTGAAATTGAACGATTCCTTTTGTCATGCAACTATGTTTTTATTTTTTTTTTTTTATAGCACGAAAAAATATGTAGAATATAATATATAAGGTATAGGTATAGATTTAAAAAAAAATGCTGTATTGTGTATAGTTGTGATTTTGTGAATTACTATAGTATAATAACTATGGAGCGCTATTATATAAACTGTAATGCTTTACTTACATTGTAACAGACATTGTGAGATATAATATAATGCGGTAGTATAATGTTAGAGTTTTGAGACTTCAAAGCATAATAAAAACCAAATATTTGCTTGGTTTGTGGACAGCCATATAAGTGAACGATTTCAAAAATGCAAACGTTTGTGAGCAAAACAATGAAAACCATTACCCTGTGAATACATTTACGCTTTATTTAAATTGTTAACAATTGGATGTTTATGTGGCCATGTAAGTACCACGAAGCGTCTCGACGGTTGTTAACAGAATTCCTGATATATTTAAGTGAAAAAGTATGATTTATTATTAGTTATCGTTTGTTATACGTTGGATTTGTAGGGTTGAAAGTGAGACGTAAAATTGTTTCAGTTGAGCGTTTTATTTTTATTATTATTATTTCAAGCATAATAATATAGGAGTCTACGTTTTTATTTCGAGAAAATACGTGTCTTTTAAACTGGGAGTAAATCAGTAAAGGGAAGATCAGATATCAGGGTTAAGATTTAGATCGAAATAAAATTATTTGTTCGTATATGGGATAAATAATAACCTGTGTAATATTATACGAACACCAATAGTTGACGAAAACCGTGTTACTGACAGCTGAGAATTAACAAAGTTCTTCGTAACATGCAATATTTCCAATTACTTTAGAAACTTATCGGAAGATAAGATATAACTGCTGAACAAGGTAGAAAAATCCATTGGTTGATGTTGAGGTGGATTGCGAACGACAGTCATATACAGACACCGTTATCAATATACTCGAACCACGTATATTATTAGTAATGCATTGTAAAAACGAATTTGTAATTTTCAAGTCGTGGCAATGTCACTTGTCAGCCATCGATGAATGGCAAGTCATTACATATCGAAATTCAAAACTCACAAGATCATTACAATATACTTATTGTGCGTTAAGAAACTCGAAAACTTTTCAAAGTAGAAAGCCAGAATCGAAAATGTCAATGTTTATGACGTCAGTTAAAATAGTCGAGGAAGTTGATCAGACATGGGTTTTCTTACTTAATGATATCTGCAGTGGCCAGTGCTACACGTATCCAGAAATGTATTCATATTGTAACTACAGAAAATGTTGGCTTTATTATACCATAGTATTTAAAAAGCGCTGTATTGGAAATTATCATTCAAAATTGTCATTAAAATCGAAACCATATAAGATAGCCGTTAGCCAAAATCTTAAATAAATTATTTTGCTTTCAAGTCCTGAAGGTTCACAAACAACCATTGTAATAATATTTGTTTTGCTATTAAAAAGACGAAGTAAATTTTTATAAGAAAACATTTCTTGTAGTATTGTCATCATATCTCAGGTCATGGACAATAATACAGGGTTGATTACTGATGGGTGAGTAGACTGCGTTTTATAAACAGATTGTACATATTTTACAACGCATTTTGGATACCGTAATGTGCAGTGTGGAAGGTAGTTCAAAGCACCACCTATTGAATAACGGCTATTATTACATTGTTTTGATTGATAAAAGTGCCAATTCCATTTTAGTAAATTCTTAATTGTGAAGTAAAGCAATATAGATAATATGATTGTTTCTTTATTAAAGTTATGTTCGATTTTTTATTTGGGACTACATGTTTTTATTATTTTTTTTCTAAGTATTAAGATTTGCATTGCCTTCAACCCCTCTCTACTCCCTTTAAAGCGAACTTTCAAATATGCGTCTGCAAAAAAGTCCTTGGTTCAGTTTAACGTTGTTGATATGCATGTAGTGTGAATATGTAATAGGCAATTGTACGGTGTTTACTTTACAAATTTCTTAAATTTGTGAGTTATTCATACCATATCTACATTGTATCCTTTAAAGAAAACTGAAATAAATGTTAATGTTATGTAACATGCCCGGTTCATATAGGCACTCTGCTATGATTAAAAAAAAAAAAACAATCATGTCCCACTTTCTATCTTGGTCTGTAAGATTATGATTTTTTCCCTACCGTAATTTATTTCTTGTTTATTTCATTTCATATGTAATAATTTTTTTCAGTCTTCTAGCGATTTATTGACGCAACAGTTTGTAATGGAAATCAAAAAATAAAGCAATTCAAATATTTATCGATATTCTTGTTTCTTACCTTTACAACAATAATATGTTTATTCGATTTGGCTGTTTGTATATTCTGCCAATTGGATTTTTTTAATTGAAAAAGTTAAAAAAAAGTCATCTACTACAATTAAACATCAATTTTGATTCATTATTATTAACTAAAATTAGACTTCTGAAAATTAAATCAAATAGCGTCTAAAATAAAATGAATTAATGTTTGTGCAGCCAATCTGCTTTTCAGCAATCCATTGTTGTCTAAAGTTATCAATGTGTCAACAACACTCAGATACCTACAGGTTTTACAGGTTTATCAGAATCTTTTTAATACATTCTATTATATTATTTTATTACAGGTGTATCGACCATATCTGTCGTATAGTATATTCTCTTAGTCTAGCTGCAATTAAACTAACTTTTTGTTTATTTATTCTGATTTGAGATATCTTTGTAAGGTTGTTACATTTTTATTTTAAGTTGAATCCTGTATAATAATAATCAATAATACATGTGTATGTAGATGTGTTTGACTTATTATATTTAGAATCTAAATAGTAAATTGTATTTAAATGTTCACTTTCTGATATCAATTTATTGTCGATTATTGATCGATAAAACACGTTTCCATTGTTATAATCAAAAACAATAATATTAATAGTGTATAATATTATTATTATTTATATATACTGTTTAGAAAGATTTTTTAGGTACTATTCCCAATTACATCGTTAGTCGAGTAACGGAAAAATTGTATGTTGTTCAAGATTTCAGCCGACTCACTATTCGAACAAAATATTTTTAACAATTTCACCAAAAAAACAGTGTTAATTATAAAATCAAAATGCTCTGATATTCCACACGCAGTTTGAACATTTTATATGAGAAACCCTATTTTATTTTATTATACAAGTATAAGTTAAGTTTTTATATTTCATTTTACCCGATTTCAAGCGGAAAATTTTTTTAAAAATTAAAAAAAAAAATTTTAATGTACATATATGGTCCAACTACTATATTTATATTCTTGTTCTTTACCTGCCTTAATGACAACATTTGTGTACACAGTTTTTATTTATGTAACTTCAACAATGCCTTTCCAATGATTTATTTATATCCCCATATTGTGTATACAGGTTAGTTGACAAAACATTATGTTCGAGCATATTACTATGTATATTATATTTTTAGTAGAAAGTGCTGATGTCAACTTTTACTATAATATGAATACATTTTATGTTGTATTTATTCATAGTGTTATTAAGTAAAATAAATTCTTTTTTGTTTATTTTTAAAAATACACTAATACAACATCACTAGAATAAATGCAGTTCTAAAATATGATTTTAGATTCTGATCAGTTATTACTTATTATTATGCATATTTCAAATTAATACAGACTGTTAACTGACAAATACAAAATATTCGACAACCGTGTGTGTATAAACATTGTATGTATAGGTAATTTAAATTAAATTCATAACTATACGTAATAAAGTTTAAATTATAGACCATGGTTGTCGTGTGCTTTAATTGCATTCAACTATTAACAGTGGCTAATGTAAACTAGGGCTAAAGCTTTTCTAGTGTTTAATAATAATATTGCAAATTTTCAAACTTATATAATATTATATAATCTTCAGTGATAAAAAAAGAAACGAAAAGCAACACACTCATGTTCTACTGAAGGTAGTGCTGTGAGGATATTGTCTACCTAACATTAAACGTATTTTAAAATAATTATTTAATGATGTATCACAATTGTTAGCTAAATCGAAATCAAGACTATGGTTGATAAGATGGATAATTTTGACAATAAGCTGAAATCGTTAAACTTGTAAAATTATACAACAATGTGTTATTATATTTACGTCAAATTGTATAAAATACAATAATTAAATAAATATATTTATTTTTGTCAAATTTAAGCCTAGAGGAAATTATTTAGAGGATCAAAACATTGTTAGCAATTGTACAGCAGCAATAAACATATATACGTTGGCATTTGGAGGTAATGGACTGTCTTGGGGTTAAACTATTTTCTAAACCATAAAAGTTAATTTAATCTTGGTAAAATGAGTTCTAGTTATTATAAAATATAGTGGTATGACATACATTGTTTTGATTATTCTAATAAAACTTTTATTAGTTATAATTTTAAGTTAATTGATCCATGCCAAGTGTACTGAAATAATATGCCATTGTCAACGCAAACAGTGTGTTTTGTTTTGTCCTTTGAACACCGAATAACTAAAATCATTTATAAATAACTTAAAATCAATTTACACTTCATATACTTGGACTCTAATAGGTACTTGGAATTTGTTGCAGTGCTCATTGCACACATAGTAGTGACACTGATCATCCACTTGTTCATGAATATAGTAACTATGGTTGTTTTGTAGCACACTGGACTCTTATAAAATTGTACTATTGTGTTGCTGTCGCAACGCCTCTGATGATTCGATTTTTTTCCTGACAAAGACTAGGGAATTGTAACTGTTGGGAGACTATGTTATACAGTTTAAGCGTGTGGCCTAAAAATATTTTAACCTATCTTGCGGGTTGTAATATAATATATCACGGCACGTGGTGATCGGATAGAGAAAGGAAAGAATACATTTTTTTTAAGAGGTCGTAAATATCATTTTATGTCGCGGATTTTAACCAATGAACTATAATACGGTGAAACCGACTTTTATTTGTTCGATATCACACCGTACAATAATATATAATAAATTACATTGAATGGTTGCCAGTAGTCGTTTGTGCCCGGGGGTGGTGGGTGGTGGAACGGATATAGGATCTAGCGTCAAAAGAACGACGAGTTATTCGTCATCGTAAATAATAATAATAATATTCAACGTATACAAACGAAAACTCTTCGAAAAGCTGTGAGTTAATGCGCACAGATGGTTATTTGTCCGTACAATAATAATAGTCCGTCACAGATGGAATTTAATTTAATCTCTGACGTCGACCGATTAATAAATATTATTTATATATAAGCGCGTATGTGTTACTTTGTTATTGCTATTATTTAATTCGCTTTTAAATCGTCGGAGTGACCCTATATATTGTATTATTATTTAATGTCTACCGGCGACTGACTGACTGACTGACTGTCTGTCTGTCTGTTTGTCTGTCCCAAGATCACTTATATGTACAAGAGACGCAGCCTAGTCGTTATATTAAAAAATAAATTGTTTTTAATTAAACTTTCTGTGTGATTAATGCATGCGCCCAGTCATGTTTTTTCTCCCACGAATAATATTTGAGACCGTAGTGGCGGTTTTATGGCATAATATAAAAAATTATAAGAACAGTCACAATGAAAAATAACGATAGTTGGCTATAATGTACCTATGATAATATTGATGATTTGATGTAGTCTGTCATTAAGTTAATCTAAGTAAAAATATTGAAGATATCGCATATCCGATGTATTGTATACCTATATTATATACATACAAAAAAACTCCGGGATTAAGGTTTCCATCAAAAACTAAAATTAATTTCGACCACGGTTCGTTTTAAGGTAAAATAAAATAGGGTTGATTTTTGTTCCTGCTAAAAATATTAGGGAACTTAATACTTCATTTTCAGAAATAATATTACGAAAATGTCAGAATAACATGAAGGTAAAATAAATGAAATGGTGTTGTGTTTATATATATTATTATATACAAGGTGTATCTGCTGGAAAAATACATTTAAATTGAAATTATATTTGAATATTTTCAGACACTCATTTATGATAAACTCGTGTTACATTTTGAAATGCCGATACGACAAATTTATAATGATTTGATAATTATTATCATGGCAGTTACTATAGTATAACATAAGTAATAATAAAAATAACAATAATAATCCCTAACTAATGTGACGATGATATCGATAAAAGTCAAGAGATTAAATAGTGTTCGTTTATAGGTTTTTTTTTATGACATTATTATGAGATTTTTTACTACCTCCTATTTATAAACATCTCATATTATATTATTTATGATTTATAGTCTGGAGGTTCACAATTAAGGTTTTATCTAAAATAAAATCTCTGCAATTATTTTTCATTAAATGCGTTAATAATATATGACATAATTATACATTTTTCTTATTTATGACTGTTTTAAATATTTAATAAGTGTACTTAAATCTACTATTGATCTGATACAGTACAAAAGCTTAAAATACATTCAATTTGAATGATAAAGCCAATAAAAATCAATATTAAATAATATTACGATTCTTTATACGCATATTTTTTAAAGACTAATTGTGACATAATAATTTGATTTATGGGAATTTCTTAATGTTACTCTAAATCAACCTTCAAATATACAGAATAAGAATTAAATACATAATTCTTGTTAATTGTCTGATTTTTGTAGATCAGATTGTTATGTAGAACTGACAGTTTATAATTACTCAAAGTAATAAAGTGTTTAAATGATAAACAAAACACTCGATTGTATAATTGTAATACCAATAGTTTACTATTGATTCACAAACATCAT
>PVMI01053503.1:0-21241 GCA_008528875.1 Aulacorthum solani
AATATTTACAATCTGTATACATAAAATAATACAATAAGTAAATTATGAAAGCTTAAACGAAAACGAGAAGAACATGAAGGCTTGAGAGGAGGGGGCGCCCATTGACACCACTTCAAAAAATCATTATACTCAACAGAATGTTAAATTTATTTTAGTAAATCTCTGCACAAGTTACAAAAAAATTTCATTCGTATTATATTTGTTCATTTTTGAAGAAATCTTAGGAATAATAAATATATTGAGTAAAAAATTGCAAAAAGAAGAAGGTACAATTGAAAATGCTGTTATTGAAATTAGTGCTGTGATAAAAACAATTAAAAATATGAGAAATGAAAAATCATTTTATGTCTTATGGAATAATGTGATACAGATTTTATTAAAACATAATATTGATGTTACACATAGTACACCTGGACCTGGTTAGTTAAAAAAGTTATCAAATATAATAATATTGTTTAAACATAATTATACTTTGGAATGTACTTGGTAATTATTGAATTATTATTTTGACATTGTTTAGGTGTAATTATGTCATCTTAAAGAAAACGAAAAGAATCTATTAAACTTAAAAGTTTTCATGTTTCTGTTACAACTGGTGCTGGAGGAAATGACATCTGTAATCAAGGTGTTGACATGAATAAAAAAGAAAACAATAAACAATATTTATGTTCTTATGCATATTATGCTGTATTGGACGCAATTATAGGCCACTTTGAGTTTAGGTTTTCAAAAGAAAGTTTGGAGGTTGTAAATTCAATAGATAATTTCATTTAATTAAATATGAATAAAAGCACAATGTTTATTGATCATTACCAAGTAAGTCAATTAATAAATACATATAAATGGAATGTAATAATTGTAAGTAATTATTAATTTATTTTATAAGGCGTTGTTTTCTATTGATAAAGAAGCATTACGTTGTGAAATGGCTGTAGCATGCAACTGTGTCATACAATTAAAACCAAATTTTGGTTTAGAAGAATTAAAAACCATTATTTCAAAAGAAGTCTATCCTAATATTTATTTCTTACTTAAAGTAGCCCTGATACTACCTATCAGTTCTACATCGTGTGAACGATTTTTTTCAGCCATGCGTCGTATCAAAAATTGGACTAGAACATCTATGATATACAAGATCGTTTTGGTTATCTTTCTGTATTGCACATCGAGCGAGATATTGTTAATAATCTAGACTTCGATATTATACTAGACGAATACTCAAAGAAAGACCGTCGTATAGATTTAATATTATAGTAAAAAATGTGAATAAAATATATTATACATCGTGTAGAAAATATAATAACATATACGTTGATATAATATATATTATTGTTAATAAAAAAATTAAAAATTAATTTTAAGTGACTTTTTGTTCTAAGTCCACATCAAGTATGACTTTTTTTTGTTTCTGTTTATAAAAACAATTTGTACTGTCCTGTGTAGACCCAGAACTATGGTTTTTGTTTTGTTTTAATGGTTAATAGACGCAAACATATAGGCAAATAGTGGTGTTAGGTCCCATCGAGTCACAAAAAAACCTGGAGCTTAAGCACCCCCTACTTCAAATGTCTAGTTGCGCTAATGACCATATCCCCCCGTGATTACGCTCCCGCCGGTGGCATAGACGTATTATTTTAACTGTTAGCATGATCATTTGTAGGGATTACTTATTAGTGAACAATAATTGACACATAGGTAGACATTATATGAATATACAAACATCATATTATATAGGTTAATTATAAACCTATGTACATTTATTTGTGATCAATCATAATTAACAAACCACATAAATATCACTCCAATACAAAGGTACATAAGTTACACATATAAAATGTTACATAATATAGAATAGTTATATTTACTTACACTAATAAATAATAATAAAATATTAACTTAATCTTACTTTTATTTTTAATAAAAATTACAAAATAATTTCCAAAAAAAAAATTATGATGATTAGTAAAGCACGGATTTTTATGTAACAAAAATGTTTTGATATTTTAATATTCATATACACATATACGGCCATTAAAAAACATTAAAAATTTAACATTCGTTTTTAAAATTTTAATAATATAATAAATACAAGTAATATCTATTTTATATACTGTTTTATAAGAACCGATCGGCATTTATTCTTATAATAAATAAATGAATGCATGACAATATCAAAAATTGATAAGGTACCTATTTTATCGTAGGTATTTATCAAGACTTCCTCTATTACCATCTAAGACAGATTTAACATTTTCCCACAGGATAATGATAATCGTCAATATGTCTGTGAATAGGTACATATAAAAATATGAAATTATGGTAAAAAATGTTTGAATGTATGAAAATATTCAAAAATTATATTAAATTATTTTAATAAGGGTGTTATGAAAGGTGAACATTTTAAGCAGAATTAAGAAATTTGCATTCAATACAATTATGTACATTTATATAAAAATCCATACCCTGATGATCACACTGAAATATACAAATTTTAAATTAATACAATAAACAATACTTAACATAGCTCATAATTTGAATAAAAAGTTTAATAGTCCATTCATCTTAAACCAAAATTAATTTTATTAAAAAAGTATTTGTCTAAAACCAAATTCAGGGAGGTAATACAGTATATTATTGTACACAAATGGCACAGATTTCTGTAATAAATGTCAAATTTTCTAAAATAAATGGTCATCAAAACTGTAAAATTTCAGATAATTCTTTTTAGAAGTTTGATTCAGTTCAATCAAAAAATAATAAAGTAGGTACTTATAGTTAAGAACAATTTCACTACATTATACCTAAAAATTCATAAAAAATTAATAATAAATATCAATGTTACCATACACGGCCACACTTAATGTGGAATGATCATACATAGAGCATGTTTTTGACTGTCGCAATCAGTGTTTATTTCAGAGAGTGACTGAGGGGATAATACCCCCCCCCACATCCCGCAAAAAATATGACATTATTACGTAAGCTACATATGTATGCGATAATATGTGAAACGAGTTATCTCCCCCTTGAAAATTTACGATAGCCCCCCCCCCTTCACCCAGGATAGAAGGTCTGAAATAAACACAAGTCACAATTTAAATTTTAAATATAAACACTTGTGAACATATTATAGGTAGCAGTTATAAATATGAAGAACAAACTACAGGTAATTGAGTTTCTTAATAAACTAAATACATTCAAATATTAAGCTTAACTTTTATGAAATCCCCATACTCATAAATTGTAATCCTTTTTCATATTGATGATTTTTATCTGTTGTTTTTAAAGAGGTTAGTCATCATAAAATATGTTCCATATAAAAAAATTAAAATGAGCTACACAATATAAATCTTAAAATCTATATATATAAAAATTAATGTCTGTCTGTGTGTAATAATTTTTATAATTACAAATATTTTAAAATGTAATAATTCAAAAAATAATTTTTTGGAAGTGTAATAAGTTTATGTTT
This sequence comes from Aulacorthum solani, assembly GCA_008528875.1. NCBI lineage: Eukaryota > Metazoa > Arthropoda > Insecta > Hemiptera > Aphididae > Aulacorthum > Aulacorthum solani. Next base: position 3,473 of record PVMI01053503.1, read on the forward strand.
AATTGTCAATAAATTGGAATATTTATAACATAGATTACTTATGAACGATCAAGATTAATTTACTAGTTAAATACTAATCAAAATGTACAAACTGAAAAACCATTGTAAAATATATAATTTTAATTTCTACTTAAAGTTAGAATTACTTTACACTTTTTAATCCTCATAATGAATAATGATAGATTGTATTTAGGATGGTTCATCGTCAGAGAATTTCGGGTTACAAAACCACTGAGACCTAAAATTAAGATGGAGTCACAGGTAAAAAAACTCGTAAGATATCGTATTCTATTATTTTATTATTTTCCGAGTTTTCAAACATAAAAATATCCAATTTTTTGAAAATTAATTTTTTAATTTAATAGTTTGATATTGTAAGTTATGATATAGTTAGCCTCATATTATTTAGTATTATTTTTAAGGTGAAAAATCGTACTATTTTGATAACATCGTGTTGTAACATTTGGATAATTTAGTTATGTTTGTGGGGTGGGGACGACATTTTTTTATGAATACACTTTACCCAAAAACTGTTTTTGTATGTATTTTAGTAAGCATGTCTCAATAAACTTTTTCCAACATGTATGCATAAAATGACATACTTAAATCAGTATACTTAACCATTTTTATATGGAATTCAGCAAAGTGTTTGAGTTGTGATATTGAATAACTTAAATAATTATACCATTTAAAATAAAAATTATTGTTATGGCAGTATATTATATGAATTTAAAATGTTTTATTCTAGAAATTATTTTATCAAAATCTCAAATTATAACTAATTTTATTTAACGAAGTTGATTTTAAGTATGTATATTAAAATATCATAAGAACTTAATTCATTTAATAATTGTCTATGGAGTTTCTCTAGGCTTCTTCATTGTGTATCAAAATTCTAAGCCTCGGGCTGCCAATGTGGTCTATAGAATACTCTTGGATCTGTAAAATTAACATCATGCTAATATAAACAGTATTTTCAATCTTGAAAATCATTATAGGTAAACACTTTAGCTTAAAGCTACATGGATGTTAATTGTTTATTGTATCATATATTCATACCTATATGTCTCCTGAAAGATTGTTAAATCCGGGTTTGAATACATTTATGCGTTTGAAATAGATAATAAATATTTAATTTACATTAGACAAATATTAATCAAAAAAAGGAATAAATGATAGAGAATTTTGCAGATAAAAAAAATTTTAATTCATATAAGAGATGAAAAATAATGAAATTCATCACATTATTGTTAAAAATGAACAGGTAAAGAATTATAAGGTAGGCTATAAACATTATAGTTTGTATAATATTGGTTCAGTGATTAGTATATCTCAGTGGTTTCCATACTTTTTCCGTTGTGTCATATCAATATTATTTATTAGTTACTATAAGTCGTGACACACTTTGGATGAACATTGTTTATTGACTATTAAACCTTAATAAATACTTTAAGACCTGGAACAACATTTAACATACGTGAATATGCAGATATCATAATTTTTATCATATCTAATAATACTATATAAATTACATATTTATTATTTTTCTTGTAATATCGAACAATATTTTATTCTATTCAATAGAATCTATTGTATGAAACAGTAACGTTTTCAATTGTTTTGGATAATATTTTAATATTTAATGGATCTTAAAATAAAGTCTCCTAGTTTTCACTGCATATCTTTAAAATTTAGGCTACATATTAGTTGCTGCAAAATTCAAGACATTATTAAAATTATAACATGACAATTATAGCAAACACTAGGTTCGTTATCAATGTACTAATTGTGAACATCCATTTGAGTTGCGAATGTGACCTATCTAAAAAAGGTGATAAATGAAATCTATATAGACAAAAATATTTACCTTCAACACTTTTTCAGGACTTAGGTCAAGCTATACCAATCCATGTACTTAAACTTTATTAAATTGGTAGGTTGGGTTAAAAATATTTGTGTCTTATAAAAAAGCGATAGTTATTTAAAAAATATATATATTGTGACCATTATTTTATATTATAGGAGTAGATTGTCTTGCAAAATGCCAGTAAAAGTTGCAGTCTATCTATGAATGCAATATCGTTTTTATTTACCTATCTATAGACTTTAGTGTGCCACGAGCCCAAGACATATAATAACTAATAAGACCATGCCACGAAGGAAAAAAAGTAGGGAACCAGTGATCTACATTCTATAACGATTATCAGATGTGGTGTCTTTACCGGACTAACTGGTCAGCCCTCAGTTACCAGTAGTTGGAATTATTTACACTAATACAACAGCATTATTTCGAGTATACCTACTGTTTATTTACTGTACCTAACTCTTTAAGTTTGAAACTTTGGTTTGTATTATTGTTAGTTTAGTTGAGATACCTAAACAAAAAATGTCAACAATTTTTAAAGTTAAACCATCGGTTTCCTCACACCTTAAATATGGATCATTTTTTAAAGACATTATTGCGTTGAAACAGCATTTTTTTTTGTAGTTTTTACTTTTTATGGCATTTATACCCTGGCACTAGTGATAAGTGATAACTAGTGTTGTTCTATCTATATAACGCATGCACAGTTAAGATATTACACATATATCTTAATATTTTGATTATTATTTATTATGCTTTAGGTATATAGTATAAAATGCTTAATAACTTACATGTTGATGGATATGCTAAACGAGGTCGTGGCGGCATATAATATGGAGGTGCGATTAATCGCGGCATGCATTGTGGTGGTGGGTAAAACATCCCTGGAGCGTTGGGTGGGTTTTGGTAAAATGGCCTTGGCACTTGATATGCATTTTGTGGAGGTATCATCATTGTATTAGGATTAATTATCGGTGTTGGCGGTTCCTAATAAAAAAAAAATAAATGTCATTTTAAAAAGTACCAATACAACTATTTCATTAGATATTAAACAATGGATTTTTTATTAATATATTTTCGGTGCGTACGAATTGTCACTAAAATCAGGGTTAGTGGACGTTATTAATCAAAGTCCCCAACAATTTGTCATATTACCGACTATTATATTAGATCGTTTGCGTAGCAAGTAAGCTATGCAATATACAAAATAATAACAAGGTTCAATTTAAGGTTGATTTATATTTCAGAATTACGAGAAAATTACGTATATTGTACCTGTGGTAAAATAATGGTAACATGGTAAAATATTTGCGAATTAATTTTGATTTTCTATTAATTATTGTACAATGACATACTTACCGCCATTTAATGCTGAATATCTTTTAATAAATATTATATTGTAACAATTTACGTTTAATAATTTATCATTAGATATAAATTCTTGACTCAATATCTATTGAAGTCTTAGGTACAGTATTATTTTCAACAAACAAGTTGCGCCTGTATACAGGACTAATTTTGGAAATACATTTTTGTTCAAGACCAAGAAAGTATAACTAGGTACCTCCCAGTTACCTAGATGATAAAACGATTTTTTTTTTTTTGATGATAGAAAGTAGAATAAGCCAAGCCATAAATCTAAGAATCGGTGTATATGACCCAAAATAAAGTTTAGCTAATTAGATATTCAAGTTTTACAGCAATTCATATGAATTTCAAAAGAAAAAAAATAAATTGTGAGTGTTTCAAAAGTGAAACTTCTTTACAGAAGGTAAAAAAAAAGTTCATAAAATTGATTAATTATTATTATAGATTAAATTGGTTTTTAAATATTTATAAATCCCGGACATAAAGAAGTAAAAAAGTTAAAGTTAAATTAGTTTTAACTTTTTAAAATTTTATTTTCATTAACTTAATTTTTAACTTAACTAATTTTTATTAGTTACTTTTTATCAAATCCAAGTTATGTTCATTTATAAATAATTAAATAATAAATACAATAAAATTATTATTGATTATGAATATTGCATAAACATTTACATTTTTTTATTTTAAACCATATTACTGGCTATTTATGTACTAAAAAAAAAAATAGATAAGTTAAGTTAAGTTAATAAATTAATTATAAGTTTCCATATAATATTTAACTTAACTAAGTTTAAAAAATAGGATAGGTACCTAACTCTTAACTTAAAACTTTTTATAATGTTTTATATCAACTTAATTTAAAAATTATCATTAACTTGCATAGACACGTTATTTATTTGCTTAAGCTTTTGCCATTCGGTATTTTTTAATATATAGAGTTAGATTGTGGTAAACAGAGAGTAATGTTTTTTTCCGGCTGGTCAGTTCACACAATTCACACGCTCCGGCATATTAACACTAGGAGTTAGAGGGTGACAAGCCGGCCAAATCCGATCGTCTGATTAAAATGTTGACGAATAGTGTAGAGTAAGCCAAGCTCATGACGCTTTTTGGTCTCAACGACTGAGCCCATGAATCCCAACTTATGCTACCGGCTCCACGGTAGACTCCACTTTAGACGTCTAAAAAAGTTTCATTTCAAAAATGAACTTATGATTGTTTGCACATACATTTCAGTATTATTATAAATTATTATAAGTCACTGATTTTATGCAAAAACTCTTAGATAAGAATATAACCCTTTAAGTAATATAACATTTAATCCGAAATAGAACATTTAAAAGTAAATTTTATTAAACTCTACTGAAATATTCAATAAGTATTTATAATTAGAATTTAGACCACTGGGCACTTAAAAAATAATATGAAATATGTATATTGTATACAATTACCTCTCCAAGCTGTAAAGTACCCGATGAAGATGTAGTTTGTTTTTGAAATGGCCACAATCACATTTTATAAATACATTTTTTTTAAAACGTATGAATAAATATATTTTAATTAAAACTATGAATATATTAATATATTATATGCAATTTTACCTCTGTGATCTGCGAAAATTTTGATTTTTTGAATTTTTTTAAAGGACGTTGAATTTTATTTTTAGGTGTTTCGCTTTTAATTTTTTTCGGAGAACTAGATGAATAATTTTTTTTTGAATCAGATGAAAACTGATGTTTAGTTACATATTTTTTCCGATCTGGTGATCTAGATTTCGACCTGTTTCTAATTCTTGACTCTCTTCTTTTGGTTGAATTTGTACTTCTAGAATGAAATTGCTGTTCATTATATGATCTAGAACGCGATCTATTTCTTCTTCCATGTTGTGTTTGAATACGATTATTAGATGGAGACCTATTTAAATGGCTGGACTGTGACCGGTGTTTTTTTACAGGCGAATACGTACTTCTCATATAAAATTCATGTTGATCTTGAGATTTAGATCGTGATCTATTTCTTACTTCGCACTGTATCGGAATAAGAGAATTAGGAGAAGCCCAGCTAACATTTCTAATTTCTGTTGGAATATAAGAATTAGACGGAGATTTGGCTAAATTTCTAGATTGTGATTGAAATTCTGTTTCAGGCAGATACTTAATTCTAGTGTCAGATCGTAGCTTGTTTTCAGATGATGCCATATATTCTTGAGAACGAGATCTTGACCGATATCGTGGTTTTTCTGTAAGGCATTTTTTTGACTCAGCTATTAACTGTCCGTCAGGTGACCTCGAACGCCATTTATAATGAACAATATTTTCTAAAAAAAAATGTCAAAACTTATGTATAAAAAAGGTGGAAAAGTGAGTACCACTCTGTGTACAGTGATTATCGACGAGCATGTCATTGTAATGGGTGTGTTGTATTTGAATTCAATGATAAATTATTGCATACGAAAAATGATTATGAGTTGAGATATTGTATCATCTTAGCATACTTTTATAAATAATCCAATTTAATAATTAAAAAAAATTAATGAAAATCGAAAATATCCATCGGCTATAAAGTAACTTTTGATAAATTATTTTTTAACCTTAAAAAAACTTGTTGGAAATCTTGCATTAAAATGTTTAATGTTATCTATGAAAAAAAAACTTTTATGAAATTCTAACTAAAAAATAATTTACACAATTTAAAAAATTTAAAAAATTTCTCATGGCTTTAAGTAGCTCAAAAATACTTTTTATGGTAATATTAAATAGGTAAAGAGCGGAAGATCAATTTTAAAATTTCTTCTATATTGTTTTTACAAAAAAAAATAGGCAATGAATTAGGGGAGGGTAAGCTCCATCCAACTACTTTTTAGGAAAATTGATCGCCAAATATTTGGACTAGTTGTGCCACTGAACTTGTGTATACTTAGCTAGAATGCTTAATAGACATATTATGTAGCAGTACCTTAACTTGAAGCTTAAAGGTCTAAGGCATAGTTGATAAAAACAATGGATCGCTCATTTAAACTAGTAAAAAAGAGAATAAATTCTTCAAGTCAACGGTAATATTATTGAGCACAATAAAATTTAAAATAAACTAAATAATTCATTATGTTCAGTGATTGTAGGCTATATAAAATATGTATCTAAATAAGTACTTAATATTTTCTCTTATTCAGTTAGTCTTATGATCATAAATTACACTTAGCAACTAAAATTATAGGTTTCTCAAAAACTAAACTAAGATAAGTACTAGATATTTGTATAGTTTTAATTTATTTAAAAAAACATTAAACATTTAATGAATAAATTAATATACTTAATAACTAATAAGGTATATTTTTATACTTCCACTAGGTATTTACTATGCCTGAATGATGTAAAATATTCTTGTTGGTAATATTGAAGTACACCATATGCAATTTTTAGTTATTTTGGAAACAATATTCAATTGATCCCATTTGTAGTAATTAATAAATACAAATACAAATTGAGTACTTGTATTAATAATTTAATAATCGTTGTAATAAATTATATAGTTACCTTGAGATACCTGTGCTTGGTCTTGTGTTTCAAATTTTGATGACAAATTATGATCATTGTCATATCGTCTCGAGATAAAAGAATTTAGAAATTTTTCTAGAATGTCATGGACCTTCCCCTCTGAAACATTTAAAAGTAGAAGTATTTATATTATATTTGATTTATTACCAAAATAAATACACAATTTGATTATTTTTATAAAATTTTGGCAGTAAGTTTTTAGTTTTTTTTTTCTTATATATACTTAGATAAAATAGCTTAGCTTTATCAAATCGCATGTAGGTAGGAAACATAAGAAATAAATGGTAAAATGCGTAGATGAAATAGTCTGTTTACTTACTTAAATTTTTTTACTTAATTAATTACTAATGTATTTATTAAAGAAAATTTCAATACATTAGAAATGGTACCAAATAGGTAATTATAATTAGCATACTCTAGATAATAAACTACTTTTTAATCTGGATTTTCGCAAGATTTTCAAACTCAATTTTTTATAATTAATATAAATTCAATTTAAAGAAAAATATATTATTCTAACTAAAGTTAGAAATAAAACTTATTAACATTTCAGATTCTGAGCAAGGTGATGGATGTATTGATTTTGTAGGGTTTTTTATTTTTTTATCTGAAGAATCTCAGAATTCTATGTTTTAACACTTTTAGCTCCCAAATTATAAGCTCTAGTAGAGCCCATGCACCCAAGCTACATTTTTCGTAATATAAAAAATATTCAATTTTACACTTTACAGGTGGTTTCTAATAGAAAATTGGATACATTTAATACTCTGAGGGCTAAAGTAAAAACTCCCAAAAGTCTTCAAAAAAACAAAAAAAGGAACTTTTATTCAAAACAAGAATTCAACAGAATTGATTTTAATTTTTTTATTTTAACTCATCAACGAATAACAATACAGACTTAAAATTTTCATAAAATATTTATAATAGTATTTTTTTGTACAACTCAATAATTTTCAATCAATTTTTCCATTTTTTTAATATAAATTGAGAAAACAATATTTGTTTAAATTATAACAAATATGCTGTAGTTGAATTTTAAGATGATATTCAATTATTTCCAATGAATTGGTTAACAAAACATGATAAACTGTGTTTTTATCCAACATATGTTAAATCGATGTCAAATGTGAATCGAATGGTAAAAAATCTAATACTAGAATATACAAACTGGTTCTTATGTAAATTCATGAATATTCTTAGTCCTAGTAGTAAGTAATCTAATTATCTATTTTTTAGCAGTGAAAATGATGATATTCCAATCAAAAGTAATTAGTAAAACTTAATTTAGTAAATTATTCAACTACTTTTTTACATTTGCACGTATAAGAAACAGATTATCAAATTACTAGTCCAACACAATCAACAAACTCAATTGATTTTTTCCATAAAGAATTTGTTGGTAAAACTAATAAGAAAAGTAATACTATATGTATTTATTTCAATCTTTATAATATAGGTACCTTTAGTATAAAGTATTTCATTTCATTCAAAGTTTGTTAAGGAAAAATTATGACATTTGATGTTAGACCGTCTATATCAACAAACTATTGATTTATTCTCAGACGAAGACAATGAAATACAAAGAAAAGTAAGTAAGTAAACTACTACAAAAATATATTAATTTTATGTATTCTTTATTGAAATTATTTTCAGAAATGACCAAGCAAGCAGTTGTTGCTGCTCTTCTTTCTTAAAAAATATTCAATCTCTTAATGTTATAGAACAATGTGACATAACGGATATTGAATTTAAAGAAAAATTGGTAGAATACAAATTATTAAAAAGCAAATATAGTTACCCTTAAATTATATATTTACCATTAAAATTGTATTGTATTAACTTTATAACAGGTTTATACAATATGTGTGTTTAAATAATATAGAACAATTTTAATAATTGTTTTATTACATACAATTAATTTTATACTAGTACCATATTATTACAGACAAACAGGATCAGCACTTTTAGAGAGTTAGAACATTTATATAGTTATCTTTAGATCACTTATTCAACAAAATAGGTGTATTAATTCCCTTTTCTGGTAGAAACTATCAAACACAGTTTAAAAAAAGAATACAATGAAGATCTGTATAAACTTATTTCTGGTAATTTAAAAACCCTCTGTTGTTTGAATTCATCATTAAAAACGAACAAACCATGTAATATTTTTAATTTTAGATATTGGTTATAGTTGTTATAAACACTTTTCAAATGAAAAAACTGAGAAAGTAACCAGTTACGTCATTCAGTCATTCAGTAGACCTTTTTAAACGTATAGCGACACTATTACCATAAATATTATAAAAATAATTATTCTTATTTTATTTGTATATATATTATTATTTATTAATTTTGAAATTGTATACGTATTTTTGTAATTTGTATAAGAATTTGTTAATTAATATTATATGTTTAATTAAGACTAACATTTTTTAATGTCATGAATTTACCCAAAAGTATTCACAATAATAAAAGTGAAAAAGTTGGTGAGGAAGATAATATGCCAGATATTAGTGAAAATACACAAACTGATGATTCAGATTCCAATGATAAAATTGACTACAATAATGAAAATACAAATTTAGGAACTTTAATAGCGTTTAATAGATTTATTAAAATTATGCAATATGTCTGAATTAAAAGAAGTTTTTCTAACTCTTTAAATGGCGCTTCATATTGCAATCACATTTCCTGTTACAAGTACATGGCCTGAATGTACCTTTTCAAAACTGAAAATTATAAAAATCTACTACATGGTACAATATTACAAGGTCAAGGTAGACTTAAAAACCTAATGTAAATATCTTGTGGAAATCTTTCAATAAATAATTCTGATGTCATTGACAAATTTACAAGTCTATTATCAATCTTATTTTATAAATTATTATAAAATGAAATGTATACACATAAATTGTCTTTCTTTATATTTATATGTTTGTCAAATCTTTATAATACCTATATGATTACACGGTGTTGATTCTTTTATGAAAGATATTATTAGAAATATTAGAAAACAAACACTGATATTGCTATGTTATGTGTAATGTTTTTTTTAACTATTAAGGATATTACATTTTCATTTGATTTTGTGGGATGACAATTTATTTTTATATACCTGCATTGAACCATGAGACAATTATTTTTTTAACGTGCCTATATTATCATAAATCAATCTAGTATAATATTATTAGTCCATAAACTCAATAATTATATGCTTGTATTAATACTAAAATACTTAGTAGTGTATACAGGCATAAGTACAGAGCAACTGTAGAAAGACGTTTTAGCGTATTTAAGCTTCTTATGACTTGCCTTTGCTCGACGATGACTGATGAAGACTTATTAACTTTGCAATATTAAGCATTAAAAAAAATAGCTATAAATCATTGATTTCAATACAGTAATCACTAAAATTTTTCAAATAAAAAAGTGAAGAAAATTATTATAATATAGTTAAATTTTTTACTGTGCCTATCTTTTTATAGTAATTTAATTCAAAATGCGACAAAAATATAAACTGTTTGGTCAATAATACTACTATTTTTATTATTTTTCATCAGATTAGAACTACATTTTCTATTTAGTATTTAATAAATGAAAAGAAAGTAATTTCCTTACACGGGATTTTTCATGCCTATAAGCCACTATTCCGTGTTTTGCAGAAAAAACTTTTAAATTTTTTGTCTAATTAGACTTTTAAATTACAAATTAATTTTGAGAAATTAAGTTAATTCATTTGGAACCGTAGTACTTCAACTTTTCAAAATATCGAAAATCTATCTCCTATATTATAGAATAGAAGCAGCTAACTAATTCAATTCATTTTTCAAAATTAAAATTAGAAACATGTTCATTTTTGGGGAGCTTATTGGCGTTATTCATTATCGCATACACTCAGTAGAAAAATATTGCGGAGCGTGTATATTATGAGTTGGTATAAGTACGTATATAATATTTGTGTGTGTGTTAGAACGTCCATCCGTTGCCAGACAATAGGGAATCCGCACCCACTAATAAATCATTTATAATAATTATTTAGAAGCTAGAATCAACCCAACAACCACGGTGACAAGATTATAAATTGCACAAATGTTGTCTCTTAAACAATAGGCACTAAGAGCCGTTACACGGACATTTATTGTCTCCGTCTAACAAATGAGGAACATACCAAATTTACGCTCAGTAAATCACGTTTAGCTCAGTTAGTTTAAAAATTAGAGTGAACCGATCTATTATGAAGCTTAATGGTAAGAATATTATCAGATTTTATTAAAATCCTTTTAACGATAATTCAGTTTTTCACCGAGTTATGAGCATTTTTAATTTACGCTTTATTATATACTCAAAACTTGTTAAAAAATTGAACTATCGTAAAAAACCCTCTCATAGACAAATATAATTTTCTCAGCATCAAGTTTCATAATAGGTGAACTTACACTATTTTTTAAACTAACAAAGATAAACGTGATCTGCTGAACTTAAATTTGGTATGTTGCGCACTTGTAAGACGGAGACAATAAGTAGCCGTGTAGCGTCCTTTTATGAGGACGTTGCACCGGCATGTGTTGTCTCCGTCTTACATACGTACGACATACCAAATTTTTGTTCGTGAGTTTCAATAGTGTGCTGTAAGCTATGATATTAGAGTCAATTGACCTATTATCAAACTTTTAATTAAGAATATCATCTGCGTTCCCTCCTTGAGTTTTTATGATATTATAATTTTTAAGTGAGTTATGAACATTTTTAAATATTAATACTTTACGTACTATGAGTATCAATATTTTACTACTAATACCTAATGGCTAATACTAATAATAATAACGCTAATATATAACGAATTATAGGACATAATAATCATGGATAATGGCTAAGCGTCCCCACCATTGAGACCACCACCGTTTCCGGTACCAAACAAGATAGGTACACAATAATAATGATTGTATTACTTGATTCGTTAAAGTCGTTGAACAGGTCATTGACATCGGGTTTCTGGTTGTTGAAGGAACAGACGTACAAAAATGACAGTTTTTTGGAAATTGAAATGGCCTTTATCACTTCGTCCCACAGATTCTGTTGGACATCATACTGTTCATGAGATTCCATACCGTTCAAAAGCAAATCTCGCATGACGTTTGATCCGGAGAAATACTGTTTCGACGAGTCTGGCAATGAGGATACCAGATGAGCGTTGTTCATCAAACAAATCACGTTCGTACCAATGTTGGGCTCTTAAATATGCCGTCAGTCACTGTGATGTCGATGAGAATAAATCGAGTATCAAAGAACCGGCTGTCGTAGGAAAAACTGTTAGCGGGCGGTATAATTGTTTTCGTCGGAACGATAAAAACGATGAAAATGCTCGGGTTACCACCATATTGGTAGAACAATAAGTAACAACAACTACTTGCAGTGTGCTCCGTACAGCATCAGCGGGACGATATTATAATATATTTTGAAGGTGCAGGTTGGGATGGTACTACTGAAGAGTCAATGAATTCTCCTACTGACAAGCCGCGGAGCCAAACTGCCGCGGGATCTTTCGTGCAACGCCATCTGTTAATGATGAGACAAGATGAAAACGCGCCTCCTGAGTTTGATTCAAAATACTAAGAGTGATCTTCAACGAGATAACTCTAAAAATATCAGCATATAAAAGTGATTACTTATGATACTATAGTTGTAAGTTGTAATGATTGATGATGGTTATGGTGGATAATGGTTGACTAATATATTGAAAGGATTGAGAGAAATTTCCTATGTCTATGCATCACATACCTACATGTAATATCGGAATTTTGACGTGTTCTATATTCCCTACTTGCTGAGCCCTCCCTAACAAAAAATCTATAGTTCTCTTTTCTTCGTACTGGTCCGACCCGTCCTCGAGTACAGAGTGATAATCTGGCCCCCATGCTTGGTTAAGGATAAACTACACATTGAGAGCGCTAAAAATAAGTTTCTTTTTCACCTATCGCTTTTGCTGAAGGATAGATCACCCTTAACACGACTACAGCCTAATCTAAGACTCTTTCAACATCCCAACACTGTCCTCACTGTTTCCTTACCTCTCTTCTAGATGACTCTTTGGATGCACCTGATATTTTATCAAATATCACATTCCGTGTCGGAACTCACTACACCAGAGACCATTCTTTATTCCTTATTTTTACACACTCCACATCTTATAGACAAAATCACCCACTTCACCGAATGATACGTCTTATGAATTATAATAATAACCTAGCTTGAAATATTTTTATTATTTATAGTCATTAATGAATTTATTAAATCTGTTAAGAATGTATATGTTTCACTGTATCTCCATGTAATTCTTTTAAATCACCTGTTTGGGTGGTTGAAATATAATAAATAAATAAATGTACGATTTGTTTTGGTAAAAATTAGGTTTACGTACCAATAGAAAATAAATTACTTATAGCAACATAAATAAATAGTAAAGAATCATTCTGAAAGTTAGAAATATACGAAACTGATAGACAGTCTCTGCTCAAAATCGTTTTTTATACGTATACCTTATTTAATGATTTATCATTAAAAAAAGGTAGGGTCGATTTTAGCCTAAAGCATTTATGTCTAAGGACACAGAAAACAAATATCGGTAACTCCTCGTAAGTTTTAAATTTATTAATTAAGACATTTTATTATTTCTAAACAAAAATATGCACACTTCGCATGTGTTGTTTCTAAAATGTAAAAATATCCCCATTGTGGTCACTGGCAAAATAAAATCTATGAATTTTCAAATTAGATAACTCATTCGCATGATACTAACTAATGTCAGTTGTATAGTTAGTAATGCACTTATGCAGTTGGATAGTGAAGTATATTACGTATTATAAGTATTAATACTTTGTAGATAAAATATGTGATGGTCATTAAATTCATTTCTGACTGCCCTTATCTCACAGCCATATGGGGTTGGTCACCTTTGTCCTTAAACAAGACTCTGTCTATCTCTACTTTACTTACACATCATGTTATTATCTATTCTATCCAGTTACATAAGTGACAATGAGACGTTGTCTATTCACTTGGAATAAGGATTACACACAAATAATTTGGTTTTATTTTATTTGAATAAATTAATATCTATGAATATTTGTCAAAGTATTCTGAGAATAAACTAGCTGCGGGTTGTACACAGCGCGGTGGGTCAATCCGGTTAGCATCCAATTATTAATGTATACAGAAAAAATTGAGAAAACCGGACAGCTAAAATTAAAACCAGTTTTGACCAACCGGTTTTTTTTTTTTACTGTAGTTCAAAGATAAAAAAGCGGGTAAGTGAATGTTGTTCTGCTGTACAGTAGGTTATAAGTAGGTTACGTAATGGCTGGTGTTAAATTTTAATTCAATAATATAAAATTATTATAATATATGAAAAACTATTCTGAGCGAAGACAGTCCGTCACCTTATAATATTACTTAGAAATGTAATGAAGAAATTCGCTAGACTAGACAGGTTTAAAATTATCTCACATTATCCTGTACCGGGATAGTGAATCATGTAAATAATATGGTCCAAACATCCCGGTGCATTGTTTTTCACACCGGTTTAGTCTAGCAAATTTCTACTATATATTGATGTTGTTAATACGATTAAAAAAAATTATTTTACACTACTAAGCTTTAGTACTACAGTAGGTTAAATTATTTTTTGTCCAAAAAATTACATTTTAAAAGTCATTGTATGTAAAAAATATAATATATTATCTGCAAGAGTTTCAAGTACGTACCCGTAGAATAAAAAAAACTTAAATCATTATTTTTGGTTATTTAATAATATATTATTTAGTCCAAATTTGAATATAAAATAACTTTTAAAAAAACTGTTTATATTTTTTTTTTAGACTTTTTGGTTACAGATATAACTACTAGTGTATAACTCTGTTTTTGATCCTTAATTATAAAAGTTGAACATTAAATAAATATTTAACTAAAATATAATTTGTAATTTTCAATTTGAGAAATACTGTCAACATTTTAACTTTAAATGACCAAAAAACAAAATCTTGCCTAAGTATTTTTAATATTTTTCAACTAATATTGTATCAATATATCAGGAGCCTTTTATTAAATGTCCAAGCTTATTGAAACAACAAATAAAATGTTATTAACATTCATAGAAAAAAAAACTAAGAAACTTTAAAACTAAAAATGTCCGTAAACAATTCAAAACGTGTCAAAATATTTTTAAACATTTATAAAATGTATGAATTAATAAGATTAGCATATGGTGTAAATTTCTAGTTATAATTTTTTTTTTAAACTTAAAACAAAATGAAAAAACCGCTAAACGAGACATCGAGTATACAGTTAAACCTCGATAAGTCGAAATTTAAGGGAAATGCAATTTTTTCGACTTATCAAGGTTTTCGACTTACTAAGGTTTTCGAGTTATCAAGGTTTTAGAAAAAAATTTTGACTTAAAGAGTTTTAAAAATGTATGTATTAAAGTTTTTAATTATTATGTACTTAGTATATATTTATGTACATTCATATATACAATGTAAAAAATGTGATTATACAGATTATTGAAATAAAAAAATTATTACAAAAAATTTAATAAAACATGTGTTGCAACTTTATAAAAGATAATTTATTATTTTACTTCGACTTAAAATTTGAGATTTGCTATTATCAATTGTATTTTCTACTTCATTTAAAGCAGAGTACACTTATATGTGTTCATAAAATTATCTGTCATTATCCGTCATCTTCGGAGCACAGAATGTTCGAGTTATCTATAGTTTTTTTTTTCGAGTAATCGAGGTTTTCGCAAGGGAACTGAATTTTTTTCGACTTATCAAGGTTTTCGACTTATCGAGGTTCCACTGTATATCCAATGCTGTAAAAAATTTCAACTTCAAACGCTTTTAAAATTTTTATTTGACTTTTCTGTAGACATTTTTTTTATGATAAAGGTAAAAAAAGTTATAAGGAATATTGTATTAAATTTTTAAATTTTAGATTTAAAGAGAAAAAAATTTATGAAATTTTAACTGAAATAATATTCTAATTTTTGTGATTCTTACGAATTTTTTCTAAATTCTAAAATTGAAACTCTAATAAAAAAATATTGAGGTTCAACTTTTTTGCTAATTTCCATTTAAAGCAACTTACAATGAACCGTGTATTACATTTTCAAGTTTTTTGACACAGAAAACATTTTTATTGACATTAGTTAAAAAAAAGCTAATAATAATCGAAAATTTCATATGCATATACATAAATAGTATAGTGAAAGTCAAAATATTTTGAAAATTTTATGGTATTTAGAAACTTTGGATACAAACATACAGTAAACATTTCATGTGTCTACAATTTTCTTTTAGAGTTACATCAAAAACCAAAATCGATTTTGTCGGAAGCCGATTTTTCGTAAACATTCAAGTTTCGATTTATGTATGATATCTAACATTTTTGTTAGAGAGAATGACACTTACAAAACGTATGACTTCATAAATTTATATTACATATTCTTAACTTTATTTTTATGATAAATCAAAACTTCATCAATATTACAACAATTTTCAAATTATTTTGCAGTTTAAAATTTCTAACATTTTAAATTGAGGAACATTAAATTTTCAAACATGAGCTTTAAAAATTGACCACTACATTTTTATCCTCAAAATAATTTAAATTGTCACGATTATAACGAACTTTAAATAAATTCTAACTTTAAAAACTTATAAAAAAGTTGGGATTAAATAGTATATGAAAAACTTATGATGAAACTTGTATTAAATTTGTATGTTTTTTTACTAATTAAACACATTTTATCTACCTAAAAAAATGTTACATTTCTATAAATAGATCAAAACTGGTCTATATATTTTGAAAACTATATCATGACGTGTAAAAATCTAAATATACAATAATTCGGTGAAAATTTCTAGTATTTTTATTTTTGAATCATCGGAAAAACGATTTTATCAAAAACTGGTTTTTAACTTCTGTTTTCTTTAATTTTTCATATTGCTTGGCCCAACGCAACATCGTTTATTGTACAAAAAAAACTTAATTTTTAAATTCTAATGGTTTCAACTAAACTACAATAAATTTGAAAATGTTTGAGATTTTGATAAATTTTGTGAAAATTTGAACTTAAAATACCTAAGTATAAAAATAATTCATGCTTGCAGATCTTACCGCGTTATAAGCGTTTAAAGTACAAATTTTGACAAAATGTATTAAATTTTAAAAATGTTTAAGACATTCAACTTTTATAGCTGAGGATTTAAAATTTAAAATAAAGTTCCACTTAAGTAGTTCATTCTACAACCAAAAAATCTAAAAAAATGTATAAACACAGTTTTTTTGTATAATTATTTTAAGTTCTAATTCGCATATTAAATAACCGAGAATAACAATTTTAGTTATATTGTTTCAATTAAAAAATATTATTTGTGACTACTTGAGACTTTTGAAGTATATTATTATATGCAAATATGATATTATCCAAGTAGTACATATTAATTAGGCAACAGTAGTAATAATAACAATATATAAAATAAAATATCCTAGGCCGACAAACCGTCTCCACTCAGAATCATTTTTTGTATACAATGATATTACTTCATTGAATTCAAATTTAACACCATCTATTACACTGACCCACATGTAACCTACTCTACAGCAAAGTGTCACCCACTTACAAACTTTTTAATTATTTTATTACCTAGTAATTACACATTACTCGTGTTAGGTATGTATATTTTCCATAAAATATTATTTAATTATATTATAGTGGTGTGAAAAGTGTATAAGTAATAGTGTAACCTAAAATAGGTAATGTTCGTTTAGGGGTTTTGGAGGGGGGGGACTGAGCATTGGTCTTTTTGATGTATACAGAGTGTTCCACGAGGATTTACCCATTGCGATATCTGCTGAGATAATAAATATATCATAATTCTGTTTTTTTTCATTAGACTCACAAAGACAAGGACTATATAT
>PVMI01053543.1:0-13735 GCA_008528875.1 Aulacorthum solani
CCCCCCCCACCCCCTCCCCCGCCGCCACTGCATAATCGGCTCATTAGGGCCGTGCCGCCGCCGAGTTTTCGCGAATGGGGCCAACCGTAAACAAAATGGTGGAACGGTGCCGCCGCTGGATTTTTCACTGCCTCGGCCAAAATTCATAATTATTATTTATGCCAATTCCCAATTTTATTCACGTTGCCCTGTACCCACAAGGTTTACCTGTCCAATGCCCTCCCACTCATTTGATTTTTATTCTTGCTGTTTACGCGTTTTGATTTTGTCGTTGTGAATTGGAAAGGTCTTAACTTTGATTTCTCATGAGCTTTTCTACTCACTAAATTTTTTTGCCCAAATGCTTATCAATTCATTAATGTTAGCTAACATGCCTGTTGCCCGACTTAATGTCGCTGGAAAAGTATCGTTTAGCCTGTGCTTCACACATAGATAGGTGCATTTTGTATTCTTGTTTCTCCCCATTATTACTTGATTGTTTAGGTACCTACTTGAAGATAAGCTCATGTTTGCTATAAAAGTGTAAAACTTCAAAAATGCAAGATGTATTGAAATTATGAATTAAATGATAAACCCTTGATTAACTCATCTTTGATCTCACTGCATATGAATAAACCGAGGAATAAACCTTAAGTTTCAAAAAATAATTATTAAGTAGTCATTTTAAGTCGAGTTTTAAGTTATAGATTACCATAAATATAAGCAGATGGTATTTAACTTAACAGGTATTTTATGTAAAGAAGTAGGTTAGGTTAATGAAAATATACTTTTTAATAGTTATGTACTGTATTATTTAGTTGTAATACTTGCCTAATCTCTATTATTACTTGCCATTATTTACACGTAAATATAAAATTCCAGTCTATAATTAAGTCAGTATATTAGATAGGTACTCCCGTAGTTTTCGATTTTCATTATTATATAAAATTTATGTTGTTCAATTATCTAGTTTGTGTAGAAAATTAATTTACATTTTATTTATTTTTAGAAGAATTTGATGAACCATCAAGTCGTGTAGAAAACTCATTTGATTCCGAAGAAGAAAAACGTGTAGAGGTTAGTATAATCCTCGGTATTATCATTTAGCCACTTACAATAAATTTGCTTGTAATGGAGTTTATACATTTTTAAACAGTTACCTAGGTACATCATTTTTGCTTATTAATTATTCATTTGGTTTAGGAGGAGGATGATGAATATGATCCTGATGGTCGAAAAAAGAAGCGAGGTAAAAAGCGTAAAGCAAAGAGTGATTCTAAAAAAGAAAAGAAAAGGAAGAAAAGAAAAAGAGGTGGAGATAGCGCTGAGGTATTTGTTCTAATTAAACCACAAGTACTTTACTTAAGTTTATACCTAATTAAATATATTATTTATTTTATAGGAAAGTGATTTTGGTAATTTTGAAGAAGAAACTACTGCCGCTAATGACTCGGATTATTCCAATCGAAAGTCTAAGAAATCAAAAAACTCATCTTCTAAACATCATCAGCCCAGTACATCTCAAGATAATAATGGCAGTACGGTTTAATATAATTATAATTTTTTGTTTAATAAAAGTGAATAAAAATAACCTTTTTATTACTTATTTTAGCTGGAATGCCATCAGTTGAAGAAGTCTGTCAAACATTTGGTTTACAAGATGTTTCAATAGACTACACTGATGCGGACTATCAAAATTTAACCACTTACAAATTATTTCAGCAACATGTTAGGCCTATACTTGCCAAGGAAAATCCTAAGGTAAGAATTTTAGTATTATCTTAAGATTCCGATAGGTATTATAATTTTTTTTACATAGGTTGTGATTGCTAAAATGATGATGTTAGTTGCTGCAAAGTGGCGTGACTTCTGCCAACAAAACCCACATCAAGAACAGCCAGAATTTGAAGCAAGCGAAGAACCAGAATACCAGCCTAAAAGTTCAACTTCTAGACACAAGGTATTTTTTATAAGAAAAAATATTTAAAAACATTTAATTATAGTTTCAAGCTGGAATTAAATTTAACCATAGAATTTATTATTTTTTCAGTCAAGATCAGTAGATGAATTAGATGAATTAGAAGAAGAAGAAGAAGTTGAAGTAGAAGAAAAAAAGAGTAAAAAACGAAGTAATCGTGCTAAGCGTAGTGGTGGTGGTAATAAGAGAAATTCACAAGGATCTACCTCTAAAGTTCCCACATTAAAAATTAGGCTTGGAAAACGCAAACAAGCAAATTCTGTTAGTTTAAATTAAAATTAATTTCTTAGGAAATTATGAAAATTATTTATTTGCTGATACGTTTATAATTGATTATATTTTATTATTTAGGATGATGATGCTGAAGGTGTAGGAACTGGAGACACTCAAGGTGATTCTGATGCAGAATTTGAGCAAATGCTGCAAGAAGCTGAAGAAGGTGCAGCTGCTGAAACTGAAGTGCCTGAAAAGAAAGTTGAAGATCCAGACGCTCCTAAAAAAAAAGCAAAAACTAAAATTGGTAACAAGTCCAAAAAAAAGAAAAAGACCAAAATGACTTCCAAATTCCCAGATGGTAGTGGCGATGGAGAAGAAGGATATGAAGTAAGTGCATAACCCTATATTGGTATTTAATTGTTATTAATTATTATTATAATAATAATTAAGACAAAATTTTAACATATTCAATGATTTTCACTTTAGCAAACAGATCATCAAGATTACTGTGAGGTCTGTCAACAAGGAGGGGAAATTATCTTGTGCGATACTTGTCCAAGGGCTTATCATCTTGTATGTTTGGATCCAGAGTTAGAAGATACCCCTGAAGGAAAATGGTCTTGTCCACATTGTGAAAGCGAAGGTGGCCAAGAACAAGAAGAAGATGAACATCAAGAATTTTGCAGGTAATTAAACCTTATCACTTAAAAATAAAAACATTAAGATTAACTTATAATTAATACATTATCTGTTACAACAATAGAGTATGTAAAGATGGAGGTGAACTTTTATGCTGTGATTCTTGCCCAGCCGCTTATCATACATTCTGTTTGAGTCCACCTATTACTGATGTACCTGATGGTGATTGGAAGTGTCCTCGATGTTCGGTAAGGATAAATTGAAATCAATTAACCCGTTGACCAATTCATAATATAATAATTTTTTTTAGGCTAAACCATTACCTGGGAAAGTATCTAAAATCTTAACTTGGCGTTGGAAACCAATACCAGAAGATCCTAATAAACCGGTTGATGAACAATCTGAAAAAATTAACAGGCGGCGAAACAAACAACAAAGGCAACGCGAGTACTTTGTGAAATGGCAAGATCAGAGTTACTGGAAATGTGACTGGGTGTCTGAAGTTCAAGTAAATTCCCTTATTATGAGATATTATTATATCACTTATTTTGATTATAAACAATCAAATGTATTATACAGATGGAAGTTTTTCACCCAATTACTATTAGAAGTTATATGCGAAAGTACGATATGGATGAACCACCTAAATTAGAAGAGCCATTAGATGAATTGGACAACCGATGGAAAAGACTTCGTGAAGTTGGTGGTGATCAAGCTGCATTAGAAGAAAAATTCTACAGGTAAACCATTAAATTCAATATAGTTTTGTTCTTCGTTTATTATAAAATTATGTATGTGTTTTAGATATGGTGTAAAACCAGAATGGCTACTAGTCCATAGGATTCTAAATCATAAGCATTTAAGAGATGCACGAATGATGTATTTAGTTAAATGGCGAGACTTGCCATATAGCTTAGCTACATGGGAACATGAAAATCCTGAATATACCGATTTGAAATCATTTATTGATTATTATTGGGTAAATTTAACATTTCATTTTTTAAATCATATATTTGAAAATTATATTTTGTTTTAAATAGGAACTAAGAGCATCTTGTGATACATCAAAGAAAACCAAAAAAGTAAAAGTAAAAAAGGTCAGTAGTAAAAAGGATTCAGTTGATGACGAAGAAACACCTAAAGCAACAATGGGACTTACCTGGTATGTTATTAAATATTTATCATAAATAAAGAGTAGATGTTGTTCATTTGTATGGTTTTTTTTCTTTATAGTAGAATAAACCTCTAAAATACAAAAGTAAACATTGCATATATATGCTTATTTTGAATTGATTTTCTTTAAAGTCAAATTGTTGTTATTGAAATGAATATTTGAGATATTTTTAAGTTATTTAATTTAAAATCACATTTTAATTGTATTTATTTTCAGTCGTAAATTCGTAGGAGCCCCTGATAAACCAGTATCTGATTTAAAGAAAAAATATGAAAAGCAACCAGAGTATGTAAATGATACTGGTATGGAATTGCATCCTTATCAATTGGAAGGTTTAAACTGGTTAAGGTACTCTTGGGGTCAAGGCATTGATACTATATTAGCTGATGAAATGGGTCTTGGCAAAACCATTCAAACTATAACATTTTTATACTCTCTTTATAAAGAAGGACATTGCAAAGGTCCATTTTTGGTGAGTGTTAAGCAAGACCTTGAATCATTTATTTTTATTTTATTTTATTTTTTGTCTAAATATCAGGTGAGTGTACCACTATCGACACTTATTAATTGGGAACGTGAATTTGAAACATGGGCACCAGACTTTTATGTTGTCTCTTATGTTGGAGACAAGGACTCTAGAGTGACAATTAGAGAAAATGAATTTTCATTTGATGATACTCGTTCTGGTATACGTTGTAATAAGATAAAAGGCGTGGTTAAATTCCATGTGTTACTCACAAGTTATGAACTAATTTCAATAGACGCCCCATTGTTAGGATCAATTGAATGGGCTGTGTTAGTTGTTGATGAAGCTCACAGGCTTAAAAGCAATCAGTCAAAAGTAATTAAATAAAAACTATTTAAGAATTGGTTTGTATTTTTAATATTATAATTTTTGTAATACAGTTTTTTAGACTTTTGGCTGGCTACAATATACGTAATAAGCTACTATTAACTGGTACTCCTTTGCAAAATAATTTAGAAGAGTTATTCCATTTATTAAATTTTTTGACACCTGAGAAATTTAATGATCTAACAGTTTTTCAAAACGAATTCGCCGATATTTCTAAAGAAGAGCAAGTCAAACGTCTTCACGAAATGTTGGGTCCTCACATGCTCAGAAGATTAAAAGCTGATGTTTTGAAAGTACATTTTTATTTTATTTATAAAAAAAATATTTGTAATAATTAACTATTACAATTTTAGAATATGCCTTCAAAATCAGAGTTTATTGTACGTGTTGAATTATCTCCTATGCAAAAGAAATATTATAAATACATATTAACAAGAAATTTTGAAGCGCTAAATCCAAGAGGTGGAGGACAGCAAGTGTCCTTATTAAATATTATGATGGATTTAAAAAAATGTTGTAATCATCCATACCTTTTCCCTGCGGCTGCTCAAGAAGCTCCAACATCTATCAGTGGAAGTTATGAAATTGGTGGTCTCACTAGAGCAGCTGGAAAACTAGTTTTACTATCTAAAATGCTTAAAATACTCCATGAAACAAATCACCGGTAAATTTAATATATTTAATGTAAATGTTTATCTTCAACATACACAATTAATATTAATTTATTCAATGCATCAATACTCCGTGCCACGAAAGAATGTCCTCCAAAACTAGGCCGTTGCTACCCATCAGTTTCCCTTCTATAGCGGTCGATCATAATCGCCGATGGGCACTGTTGACATTAGTGTATACATAAAGTGGTGACAAACTGTGAACGATTTCACCATTTGTATCAGACAGACAAGACATAATGCATTTGCTATACTGTGTTTTTATCACCCGCTGTATACACGCAGCAGAGTAGTGGTAGAATCCAGATAGAGACAGGTGCTACTGTTCAGTACATGCTAGGGGTTGAGGACATTCTTTCGTGGCTCTGAGTATACACTGTGAGCTTGAAATAAAGAAACTGAAGACTTAAGAAGTGGTTTAGTATTTTAATCACTTATGTCAAAAATGTTGTATTTATCTATTGAGTATTAATTAGACTAAATTAATGCTTTCAGAGTTTTAATATTTTCTCAAATGACAAAAATGTTGGATATTCTTGAAGATTATCTTGAAGGAGAAGGCTATAAATATGAAAGAATTGATGGTTCTATAACAGGAAATCAAAGACAAGAAGCAATTGATAGATTCAATGCTCCTGGTGCTCAACAATTTGTATTCTTACTCTCAACCAGGTATTTTAAAGAAATATATTAAGTTATTTTTAATGAATAATAATTATATTCATGAAATACATTAATACATCATTAATATTGATTTAAAATTAGCAGAATAATTGTTTTACTTAACATTAGTAAAGTGAATTCATCAATGACAGTTTTTTAAACCCCAAATTTATTGTTTACATATTTATTGAAAAGCTTGTTGAATGAATATATATTTCAAGTGCAAATTTGAATTGTATGCAAAAATGTTATATTTTATATTTATTTTTAAGGGCTGGTGGTTTGGGAATTAATTTGGCAACTGCCGATACAGTCATAATTTATGATTCTGATTGGAATCCTCATAATGATATACAAGCTTTTTCAAGAGCTCATCGTATTGGTCAAGCTAATAAGGTAATAATTTATTTTGCTTATAATATATATTATCAATACAATTATTATAATTATTATACCTGATTGATATTTTTTTAGGTTATGATATATCGTTTTGTGACAAGGAATTCAGTTGAAGAACGAGTTACCCAAGTAGCCAAAAGAAAAATGATGTTAACTCATTTAGTTGTAAGACCTGGTATGGGAGGAAAACAAACTAATTTTACTAAACAAGAATTGGATGATATATTACGATTTGGAACAGAAGAACTTTTTAAAGAAGAAGAGGTATTTAATACTATTTTTTATTGCTAAAAAATTTTTAAAATAATTAAATCATAATTGTTCATATCAGGGTAAAGAAGAAGAAGCTATTCATTACGATGACAAAGCAGTTGCAGAACTATTAGACCGTTCTAAAATTGGTATTGAACAAAAAGAAAATTGGTCAAATGAGTATTTATCTTCATTCAAAGTGGCTAGTTATGTTACTAAAGAAGAAGATGAAGAAGAAGAAGCTAATACAGAAGTAATAAAACAAGAAGCTGAAAATACTGATCCTGCATATTGGGTTAAATTGCTTCGTCATCATTATGAGCAACACCAAGAAGATATTTCCAGAACATTAGGCAAAGGAAAACGAGTTAGAAAACAAGTTAACTACAATGATGGTGGTGGTGTTGTAGATTCAACTCGTGAAGATACTACCTGGCAAGAAAACCTATCTGATTATAATTCTGATTTCTCTGCTCCATCAGGTATGGTTTCTGAAATAGAAAACCTCTTTTTTGTTTTTGATATTTTTTAATTTAAAGATGATGACAAAGAAGATGACGACTTTGATGAAAAAGATGGGGAAGCTGGTAAAAAACTTAAACGAAAACCTGAAAGAAAAGAAGAAAGAGATCGACCCTTACCTCCTTTATTGGCTAGAGTTGGTGGAAATATTGAAGTAAGTTTTTATTTTATTCAAATACATCAATATTAATCCAAGTATGGGTTAATCAAACATTTAGAGTATATAAAATGTTGTGTTTACCCAATTGGAAAATTAAAGGAAACAGATTTAGAATAATAGCATATTAAGTGATCTGTGCTTTTATTAAAGGCCTTTTTCTACATTAAAATTAAATTATAAGAATAAACTATGTTAGAAGATAATCTATTCACACATCTCCTTAACCATAAAACGCTTGCCTTAATGGCAATTAATAAGATAACTGTGGCTCAGTTTATTGTGTGTCAGTATCAGTGTGGGACACTTATTTCATCCACTTCTGTCAGCTGCATACCTGAAGAGGTGTTATTGTCGAGTTTTATAAGTTATGGTTAGAGAATACATTTTTATGCAATCATATTTTTTCCTTATCACATCTTAAGTTTTTTGTCAGTATTCTTTGCAAATTGTAATATATAGTTTGAAGCTAATGTAAGTTTTTTCTTCGTATTTGTGCATGTTTTGACCAAATTCAAAATTTTTTTAAAAAAATGTATAGAATAATATTTTGTTGAGCAAAAAATTTAATAACACATTTTTCAGGTTTTAAAATATATTATTAATATAATAATCTTAAAGTCAATATTATTTTAAGTCTTAAACTTACAAATTATTAAAATTAATTATCGATTAATAATTGTGATGTTTTTTACCATTTTATACGATTCAAAATTAATTTTAATGCAAGGTGTGATCATTTTTTAAATGAAAAACTACATTCAGAAACAACAAATGCAATTAAAATGTCCTCTTAAGTACAAAATGATTTATTATCATTTATTAATTGTGATTTTTTCTATTTTCTTAGGTACTTGGATTTAATGCTCGGCAAAGAAAGGCTTTCTTAAATGCAATTATGAGGTATGGAATGCCACCTCAAGATGCCTTTAACTCTCAATGGTAATATTGGATCTACATTTTTATTTTTAATTGCATTAAATATATAATTTATTTTTTCATTTTTGTAACAATAAACTAGGCTTGTAAGGGATTTAAGAGGAAAATCAGAAAAAAATTTTAAAGCATATGTTTCATTATTTATGCGTCATTTGTGTGAACCTGGTGCTGATAATTCTGAAAATTTTGCTGATGGTGTACCCCGTGAAGGTTTAAGTCGTCAGCATGTACTCACAAGAATTGGTGTTATGTCACTTATTCGTAAAAAAGTAAGTATTATATGGAGTGTACATGATTTAAAATTCTTTGAATTTCATAAATGTTTTCTTTTTTTAAAATTGAAGGTTCAAGAGTTTGAAGAAATAAATGGTTTCTACAGTATGCCAGAACTTATTCGTAAGCCTATTCAAACTATCAAACCAGCTGATGCATCTACTAGTTCAACTCCTGTACCACGTTCTGAAGCTTCAACACCAACAACTACTGTTTCAGAAAAAACTGAAGTTGAAACGGAAAATAAACCAAAAGTAAGTGAAATACTTGAATACATATTATTTTTTTTTTATTAAGTTAAGACTTCAACATCTGAGGTCATTAGCCTAAAGATTATTAGTTGGTTTTTACTGTAAAGAAGTAGGGCTGGTTTGAAACATATGTATCTGTAAATTAGGCAAGGATTCGACATTAAAAACCTAGGTGGTAACCCATTTAAGAGTTAGCGGAGCCAGTTGATGCATGATCTCACAACATGTTGGTGATTGCGGTCAAATACTGTGATACACCAGGCCTCAATATTAGTTTTATCAAACTATTCTATGTATTATAAATTGTTATTTATTTATTAATATTCTCAAGGATCCTGAGGAGAAACCAAAAGAAACACCAGCAACAATTGACGATAAGCCAATAGAAAGTAAAACTGAAGAAAGTACTGACACAAGTCCTGTTAAAATTGAAAATGAAGTATCTGTTACAACTGATACACTAGAAGAAACAACTGTAAGTAAAGTTTTTTTGTAAATAATAAATTGTTGTTATTTGTCATTAAAATATGTTAATTTAATCTAGTCACAATAGGATAATCAGAAATGATGTAGAAGTTATATGCAATGAATTATTTTGATGATTTTGCTGCTAGATAGTATCTGATCTGATTATTATTATAAATATTGTTTTTAGTACTCATCTACTGTAATATCTAACTCAAAAATGATGAAATAATTTTTTGCAAGAATTCCATTGATATTTTGCTGCTAGATAGTATCTGATTTGATTATTATTATAAATATTGTTTGTTTTTAGTACCCATCTACTGTAATATCTAACTCAGAAATGATGTAGAAGTTATATGCAATGAATTATTTTGATGATTTTGCTGCTAGATAGTATCTGATCTGTTTATTATTGTTGTATGCATGATCGATCAATAATTTACCATGTACAATGCTATAAAATCTAGCCCTATATTACATTTGCGTTCAACTTATTTTAGGTCGTTGTTGAAGAAGAAACTGAAGAAGCAGTGAATCTTCAAAAAGAAAAACCGTTGGAAGAAAAAACACCAGAGAAAGAAAGCCCCCAAGAGAGTGACAAAAGTGACAATGTGGTTGTTAAGGTTGAACACTCTGATACTTTATCAACAGAACCAAAAGAAACTAATTCTTTAGCAACATCTGAAATTGAGAAGAAAGAAGAAGAAAAAGAAAAAGAATCTGAATCATCTACAGCTGAGAAAAAAGAAGTATGTGATAGTTTTTTTTTACATTTATTTATAATTTCATTATTAACAATTTTCAACTTTATAGGAAGAAATAAAAGCTGCTGAAGCTTCAGCAAAAGCACTGCAAGCAGATGATGAAGCTAAGAAAAAATTATTAGAAGAGGCTGAAAGAGCTAAAGTGGCAGCTGGCATTGGAACTGAAAACGATAAAGAGGACAAAATCACTAGAAAGTTCATGTTTAACATTGCTGATGGTGGTTTTACTGAACTCCATACTTTGTGGGTAAATGAAGAAAAAGCAGCTGTTCCTGGACGAGAATATGAAATCTGGCACAGAAGGTATGAGTTTCTTTAAAGAATAACAGTAATTTAAAATGTTTAAAATTTAAATGATTGTTAATTGTGTATACATTATTATTAAGGATTTTGTATTGTTTTATTTTTTTAAGACATGATTATTGGTTATTGGCGGGTATTGTAACACATGGTTATGGACGTTGGCAAGATATTCAGAATGATATCCGTTTTGCTATTATCAATGAGCCTTTTAAAATGGATGTAGGCAAAGGAAACTTCTTAGAAATCAAAAACAAATTTTTGGCAAGAAGATTTAAGTTATTGGAACAAGCACTTGTAATTGAGGAACAACTTAGGCGAGCTGCCTATTTGAACCTAACACAAGATCCAAATCATCCAGCAATGTCATTGAATGCTCGATTTGCTGAGGTAGAGTGTTTGGCTGAATCACACCAACACTTGTCTAAAGAGAGTTTGGCTGGTAACAAACCGGCCAATGCTGTTCTTCACAAGGTATTGTTAAAATGTTAAAATTTCTGGTTCAAAATTACAATGTTTGACATTTTTTTAGGTATTAAATCAACTGGAAGAACTTTTGTCGGATATGAAATCTGATGTAAGCAGATTACCAGCAACTCTGGCTCGTATACCACCTGTTGCCCAGCGACTTCAAATGTCTGAGAGATCTATATTATCTCGTTTAGCTGCTACCACATCTTCAGCTACATCTACTTCCCAACAACAATCTGGAGGTAAATAATATTTTTATATTTAATATTGTAATATCAATTAACATCACAATTAATAAAAAATGTTTTTTTAGTTGGGACCATAAGCAATCAATATCCCAATGGTTTCCAAAATGGACAATTAAATGGTGCGTTCGGCAACACTAACTTCACCAATTTCAGACCCCAGTATTCAGTACCCGGGCAACAAACATCATCATCTAGCACTGCTTAAGTGCCATTTTGTATTTTATATTCATCAAAAACCTTTTTTATATTTCTTTATTTCTAGATCTCTCCATCTAAAACAGAAAAAAATTTATTTTAATTCATTATTATTCTTTATTTGGGTTAAAATATTGAGTTGACAACCGATTATTTTTCATTTTCTTATTTATTACACTACACAAAAGGTTTGAGTTTCTATTGAATACCAATGTAAAAACTAATTAAAAAAAATGTACTTTTTGTCTTGAAAATTAGTGACCAATTTATTTTTGCACTGCATATGCAGTGTCTAAATGTCTCATAAACATTGTATATAAATTTTATTATCAACAAAACGGAAAATTACATTAGCTTAAATGTATTTACTTAATAACTTTTTTATGATATTTATTTTATTATTATTATATTTTTTTTCTAAGGGTTTTAGATTGTAATATAAGGACATTTTTTCATTACGTATTTGATGATAAGTAAAACAATAAAACAACTGATAAGTCAGATGTGCATTTATTTTATATTTATTACCTAACGTCTTCATTTGTCGGTACAAAGTACAGTGTCATACACTCATACCCTGTATTTTATCAAATACAATAAAATACTAGGGTTACAGAATTTTAAGTTATAGAAATATAGGTTATTAAAAAAATATAAAAGTTGATTGACATAATTTGTAACTTGTACACTGCAGTGTAAGTCTCAACCATGTCCAAATAAATAATAATAAAATATAAAATGAAGTTCAAGAAAATGTATTAATACTTTAATTTTACATTTTAAGCAAAAAAATATTATTATTAGGTACCTATAATATATTATGTAAAGAACTCTTTTATATAGCAATAATATTACGCAATGTGGAAACAAAAAAAATCACCTACTTCATGAAAGTATAAAAAAATATATATATATTTATAGTGTAGTAAAACGTCATTTTCACTAAATGGATACGTTTCATGAAGTGGATGTCCGCTTAGAGCGACTTCACTAAATAGATGCTACATATGTTGTATGAGTAGGAGTGATAATTCAACTGTATTATAGGCATGCAATATTAAATTATTGTCTCGTGAGACGTTACCGTAATAAGAAGGTATGCCTAAAGAGAAAGAACTGCTTAATGACAATTAGGTAAGTACATGAATGTCTGAATAAAAATACGTGTCTTATTTTAATTATTTAATACCTATACTACATAATATATTTTTTTGTAATACATAATAATGATAGTAGTTTTTTTTATTTTGAGGATTAACCGCAGAATTCACTTATCCGTGATGCGGTTGCCATTAAACGGACAATCGAGAGTTCACAGTATATAATCCCGGATGGACACAGATCACAGTTAATCCTTTTTTTTTCAATTCTTCGGCAGGTTCTAAACCTAAATCTAAGATTCTAAAACAAACAAATCGTGTATTTAAAAAATCGAGAAAATATCTTAAACAGTTGTACGTCCGATGGGCGTCGTCTATACCATCTGATGCTAACTGCAGCAGTGGGAGGTGTGATTGCCGCTGGAGAGTTAGATTATAGGGGTCCACGTCTGTTTTTCGCATTTTCTTGACCAGTAAGTTTTCGAAAAAAAAATGGGTAATTAATCTGTTCTACGTGAAACTAGTCGCTTTTAATCAACAGGTAATAAACGTCCGCTGTTGATCCCCGGCCAATGACGGCATTTTTGCACCGTTTTTTAAATCTGTTTCATTTTTTGTTTATCGTGCTATATATATATGGTAACTATTAATACATTGTCTATCCTTCAATCCCTGCAGGTATACGATGTATATATCAATAATTATGCCAACGCCTCACATGGTCTCCTCAT
Source organism: Aulacorthum solani (assembly GCA_008528875.1). Lineage (NCBI taxonomy): Eukaryota > Metazoa > Arthropoda > Insecta > Hemiptera > Aphididae > Aulacorthum > Aulacorthum solani. Next base: position 13,244 of record PVMI01053543.1, read on the forward strand.
CTTCGCAGCAAACTTCTATCCTTAAAAAATCGATTTCGTCTTCTCCGCTCTCTCCTAACCTCCAACCACATAAAACTATCAATCAAGCTTCTAATATATAAACTTTATCTTAAACCAATATGGACGTACGGAATTCAATTATAGGGCCCTGCAAAAATTTCAAACACTAACCGTATTCAACGCTTCTAATCTAAAACGCTCCGAGCTATAACTAAAGCACCCTTTTACGTGTCCAACCAAACCTTACATAGCGATCTTGCCATCTCACCCGTCTGCGATGTAGCTAGAACTTTTTATAGACGATTTAACTTATCTGCTAAAAACCACGATAATCCCCTAATCAAAAGACTTGCGTCGGCAAACATACCTGACAATCCTAGGAAAAGACTAAAAGGGCGGTGGTGTCGGGACCTATTAATTTAGTTAATTGCCTAATTTTATTTAAATTTTATTGTTAACTTATAGCAATGTACAGTGGTCGCCGCTTATTAT
>PVMI01053558.1:0-11711 GCA_008528875.1 Aulacorthum solani
TTTTCTTCTCTTCCAATTTTGTTTCTCTCTTATCAGTACTCCCATAATATACATATTGTATACTACAATCACATACCGTTATAAAAACGAATATATTATATTGACCATACCTTATTGTAAAAAAAAACTAAAACAATGCATAAATATATGGTATTTTAATGAACATTAATTTACAATAATATTAAAATAAATCGTTTAAATACTATGGATCAATTGTTTTTTATTTTTTTTTTGGCCTGAAAGAATTAAATTTAATCAAATTCAATTGTAGAACTTTTAAAAGTAATAAGTAATAATTAGGTGATAAATTACAAGATCGTTTTAATTTGTCTACTGAAATAAGGAGTGTAGTTCATCTTATTTATTGGTCTAGATAATAAATATTTCTTATTAAAGTACTAAACAGTAAAAGGAACTCGATATAAAATATAAATATAAATTGGTACAGTACCATTTGATTCCGGTTGAGTAATATTGTTATATAAAAAATATATTGTAATTATATAACGTGTAGGATCAACAATATTAAATGTATTCATATTATTTTAGTTTAATTAGAGACATAAATATTTTTGTTACCTAAATAATTTCAATGATAAAATACAATTCGTGTAAGATTTAAGTACCTACTTTGCTTTTTTTCGATTTTTGTGTAATATTCTGCATTGAATTAATGTATAAAATGAATATAAAAATATTTGCTTAAGCAACTTTATTTAAATTCAATATAAGTAGTTTAATACTATATGATTTTATATCGTTAAGTTTATTGAACGAAAAGTAGATGTAGAGATATAGTAAATTTATAGCTTATAAATATACATTAGACATTACACGTATGTCATACTATACCATATAATATTCTACATGCATAAATGTATATACGTATATTATATAATATGTATATAAATTGGTTTCATGTAACTTTTTTTGTACAACTTGATGTAGATTTTATTCCATTATCCCGAAATGTTCAGAATGTTCTAAACTTAAGGTGTGCAGAATAAATAGGGAGTATAATATTTTGTTTACAAAGTTAAAGTAATCATAATAATTGTCAAGAAGTTAACAAGAAAAATATTTTACCAGGTTAATCCATTAATGTAAATGAATAATTATAACGAGATTTACTTCACTTTTTTTTTCAGCAGGTACCTTAGTAAAAAATCCACGCCATTTAATTACGAATTATTTAAAATAACACTAAGTGTAAAATCTGTAACACTTTCTTCCGTTAAGATTAGTGAAGTGATACGAGTTTCAAAATCTAATATCTGGGTCTATTTCTAAATTTTTTTTTGTACAAAAATATACGATGAGTTAATAAAAATGTGATATTTGCATTTACTGAACCAAAATATTTTAAACGTGAATCCAAATACATTGTGTGTAAAATCGACCGGGAAAATATTTTAAATAAATCATCTATAATAATAACCGCTAAACGCATATTATATTCTGAAATCTATGTAATTTTAATTAAAAATTATTCACTCGTATTTAATATTTAATGGCCAAAGTTGAATGCTCGTCCATTCTACAAATACATTTTCAAATTATATTTTTTTATAAACCACAAGTTATAAATTAATTAAATATTCATTATTAAAATTAAAACTCAAAGAGATGAAAATGTTTACGATTATCGTTTTTTTTCCTTAGCACTTCTCGTCATCTGTCAAAGTCAGCTCTTATTGTGTGTAAAAACTATTATCTTAATCTATTAATTTTCCATATTGTATATTAATCAATATATTCACTAGCAGTGAGATGTAATCCGTTGGATAGAGTTATAATCACTTTTAATTATTTTTGAGATGAGCAGTGTATTATTTCCAAGACAACTGAGGTAGGTATTCAAAGAAAATTATTACTATAGGATATTATAGTGGGGAGGGGGGCTAAGTGTTCATAGAGCACGGTTACTGCAGTACTTACTACACACAATATGGTCTATAGCTATAATATAGTGTCACGGGTTGCTGGTGAATTTTGAGAGAATCTATTGTTTGTTAAACTCTTATCCCATAACCCCCGAGCCACGGCTAACTCTCATCGCAATGTGTTTACAAAGTATATATATTATGAACAAATTATAATATATACCTACCGATATAGGCACAAATTATTCACGTTAGCCTGTCCGAATATTAAAGTACCTATTATTGGAAAGCATGACTAATACTACGACAATCTTGGTACGCTCGTACGTGCAATCACTATCGGGATGATAAATTATCGAAACGATTTTAGTTTACATAATGCGTACCTATAGGTATAATATATTTTGGCATGCGATCGATCCAATCGGCGTCCCATCGTTGCGTGTTGTCTATACTTAAAGCAAAATGTAAATACGAATTTCTTATACCTGTATATTTAAATATTTTGTGTGTAAAAACAACATTTCTATGATGTACATTGTACGTTTTTTGAATCAACTATATGAATAAACATATTAATCATTATGATGGACGGCATGCATCAGCATTATAACAAACCGATCGATTCTGTCTGAGAACTATGTAGGCATATATTGTTAATGTAACACTCAAATTTTAAGGTTGTTATGTTATTATATCCCGAATATTTATTGATTTTTATTTATTGATTTAATATCCAATACGATTACATTACCTATATAATATTTGCACTGCATATTTTGTTTTATTTATATTTCTAAAAAGGTAATTTTATTTTTTTTGGTTTTTTTTTTATCATTTAAATGGGGTGGAAAACAATTAATTGTATTCAATACACATGTATAAATTAGAGTTTTAAATAATATTCGTTTTTAAGTTATTAAATATACATTTTTAATACGTTTTTATTGACAGCAATTTCTTGGTGTGTACGTTATTTTTTTATCAGTACAAATTTATAGTTTTATTTCCATTTATTGACTTACAAAAATTATAAGCACCTTGTACCTTCCAAATTTATACATTCACTGCACACTGATTTTTTTTTTTGAATATTTTATTCAAAACTTTACAAGCGTTTTTTTCGAGGACATTGGCTCGTTTATTTTTAAGATTTATAGATTATTTTTTAACCTATGTATATTTATTACAATTTACATAAACAGATGGTGTCACTAATAAATTATATATAATGGTCATCAATAGCAAATAAATTTAGTTTAAATGTTAATATTATTTGTTCAAACAGAGGGTTAAACTGTAGATTCATACCTACCCTTTTAGTTCTCGTAAATCATATTTTCAATTTGCATCGTAAAAATTATTTACAAACGATAATTCAATAAAATGTTATAAGTAAATCTACTAAATAAACCATAATCCTATTGATTGAACAATTTATTTTAAAAGTAGAAATAAAAGGTATAAATTATTATACTATGATTCTAAATAAACAAGTATCTTAAACTATTAAAATAAAACTTAATAGTATAAATATTTATTTCCTATCAAAAAAACAATATTGTTTCACATTACTGGTAATAAATAACAGACAATGTTTTATTTCTTTACATAAATATTATTTCTTTAAGTTATAAGTATCTACTATTAATTTGATTGACTCCGTGATAAGTAATTATATATAATTATATTAAACTCGGCTATTGACTGTTTGAATAATAAACTTATTAAATTGTGTAACAAGCTACTATTTATTGAACTCACGAAATAGAAACAAATTTAATTTTCAGATCGTTGACTACCTACAGGCTACAGATTCTAAATTACAAACGAAATCGACACTTTTCCCGAGGCGATTTACAGGGTTGGGTCAGTGGCCCCTTAAGAGCCCTTTACAAAAGGTAGACACTGCAAGACTGCAAGAGGTAGAAAATAAATCGTTTTTGGCCATAGCAATAAACATTCATCGGACGTGCCGCGGAAACGGATATAGAAAAATCCCAAGAATAAAATTCATCCCCGGCATTGGATGTATAAAGACTGAAAAAATATAAAATATATATTAAATTTTCACTTTGGGAGTAACGATTTGTATACAAATGATGCCAGTTCGAAACTTTTGAACCTTCAATTGCACTGAAAAATTTCTGTAATTTAGATTTAAAAAAAATAGTATACATAGGTAATTTAGCATTTCATACAGTATATAACATACTTCTTCCGAGTGTATAGACCCAAAATATAGTGTAAAACTTATATACCCGTATATTTTGGTTTCTACAATACTATTTAAATTTGTAATAAAAAATACACGTAAAACTTTTTCATCGGGAGCTCATTTTCAAAGTTTCGTTTAACACCCCGCTGCTGTAGAATAATATTTTAAATGGTAATTGTCAAAAACAAATACTGCCTGTTGTAAATCTTATGCGTATGCAAAAAATCAATGCAAAAAACAATAATTATGAACTGTTTTTATTGGTCCTAGAAACAATGGAAACGTCATTTTGAGCGGACATAATTTCGTTATTAATCGAACATTTTTTTAGTAATACATAAGTATAACCATTGTACAGCTATTATATATTAAGTATGCAATTATGCACTAGGAGCCTAACCGGTGCAACGTGACTGCACACACGAAATATTTTCGATCGAGAGATCCGAATCGCCTAGTCTTCCCCCGTGCCCGTATATATAGGTACCCTGAGTCACCGGGTAAAAGTATATTTGTTTTAAAAAATAATGACGATGATAATAATAATAATAATAATAATAATCGGGGAAGAATGTTTTTTTTTGTCCAGGTAAGATGAACGAAAAATACTCTGGAGATAAAATAACCATTTAATAATAACGTAGTGTCGGACGTGCACCTAGTATTATATTATAGTATATGTATATATGCCGCGCGCGATAATCGGAAAACAAACACGATGGGCGTCTTCTCGAGTCCGCCGTCGTCGCGTATTTTGTGTGTGCCCGGAGCGTACTTATATTTCGTAATATATTATATTATGTGCTCTTCTCGTCTCTCCTATACGCGCTCCATCGTCAGTCAGGTCTCTCTGTCTCACTCACTCTCTCTGTATCTCCGACCCGGGTCTCACTCCCCGCAAGACCAGATCTATCTATCTCTCCCGACGACGGCGCACGACGCGGTCTTTAATTAAATTTGACCGGTTTATTTTCCTACACACACTTGTGTGCGTGTGTGTGCGCGTGTACATACGATGTGTATATAAACGCGCAAGTCGGACACGGTAATAACTCAGAGACTCGTTAGCGCTATACGAAGACGACGACGACGAGACCTTGACTGGACCGTAAGTGTGTGTGTGTGTGTGTGTGTATGTGTGTGTGTGTGTGCAACTATATACGTGTATGTAATAAATATATGTATTATCATGTATGATTATTTGTATTAAAATAAAAACTTAACCTCTCATTTCCGATCGATCGATCCGATTAAAATCAAGTGTATATAATACATTATTATTATTATTATATATGTAATATGTATACACACATTTCAAAAACATACTCACATCAGAAACGAGAGCACAGGTCCTATATTTTATATTTTATCCCTCACTCCTGCTCCAGCAGTCCTACACCGCCAAGTATAGGTAGGCAGAGGTACCTTAATATTGTAAACATTTTTATTGAAATTCAATCAACGCTCGTGCCAGCGCCGCCGCAGCCGCCACCACCTTATAATTAATCAGAAAACCAGTAAACGGAAATGATTTCTGTATCACACGAAACAATTTGTATACCCGCCCCCACAAAACAAACAACGAGTAGGCAATAATGACGCGCTCATCTTCACATCGCTGTAGGTACTTCGTTGGACGACGATCATTTTAGAAATCGATTTTCTCAACATTTAACACGCTTCAAGTAATACATTGGATTTCCACATATATACAATACACTATGTTAAATGAAGGACATTATTCAACTATTGTACCTATCGCACTATTATATAATATTACATCATAACCCATATGTATGTAAATTGTTCATGATATTTTATAATAAAAAAAAAAAACTACAACCGGCATTTTAAATATTATACAATGTCCATTATACTACAGTTTAATATGGTTCTCTGAAAATCATAACTTGTTTTTTCACAGCTAAATAAATGCATAATGCACTTATCTATTCACGTCGAAACTTTAGCTATAACCAAATAACAGATTATTTTCAAGCAATTAATTAAGCTTAAATATATAATACCTATTGGAGGTATATTTAAGTTATCATTGCATAATTTATAGAACATATCAATACGGCAAAATTAAATAGTATATGTTAGAACTAATAACTTATAAGTAATAATAATATGGTATGAAATATAATATTATATTAAATGAACACATGAGGCCGTAAGAGAGGCACAAACGCCGTTTCTCGGCCCGGAATTTTCCATTTAACGAGTAATATCGTATTCAAAACGCGTCCTTTTCTTTTATTCTTCGATAAAAAGCTTCATCAAACAATGTAAGTTTGTAACACGAAACCCACACTAATAGGTAATTGTCATATAAGCTGCAGTTGACTGCAAAAGTAAAAGAAAAATTTGCTGTAATTTATCGATGAATACACAAAGAACAGGAAATCATTCATGTCGACTCTAAAAACTAATGCGACAAGTTTTCCGAAAAATAGAGCTTACAAAAATGAACTGTACTCATATACCTAATCACGTTCTATATTATATACATCTCTTGCACCCACTCCCGAGATGTCCATAAAATAAATGAATTTCATCAATGAAACTGAACTCCGTCATCTAATTTACCTAAGAAAACACGTACAAATATAATAGTAATTGAGTACTTCAATGTAATTTAATGTAATTGTAATATAATGTAATAAAAATTCTACTTATTATTTCCAATGAAAAAAAAATGCAACGCCGGCTAATGACCACGTATATTTGATGCCTTAAAACAATTAATGAGAAAAATATACTTCTCTGTTAACTGTTATTATATAATATAATATCATTTATCGACTACACTGCAGTAATCAGTATATCTCCAGTTACTTCAAAACAATGAGAATTTGTAACCTGCGGTGTGTCTGACTAATTTCCGTGTATCTGTAAAAAACCCATAATCAGTGTTTTAATTTAACGATAATGCAGTACAAAATATTTGCATTATTTTTGATGAACTATCAACAGACAATTATTTAAAAAAAAACCCAATTCAGCATCGTAAACAATTTAGCAGTTGCGAGACTATCATCTCAGGCATTACATCATATAATATACCTATATACTTTACCTATATACTGTACCTATATTAAAGACTGATAATTTAAATGTACTTAAAAATATAATAATGTAATAGGTACGTGTCCTCTGGTCCGAATTTCAAGACTTTGAATTAATACTTTTCTTAAATACACATTTAACTGCACAAAAAGTTTTTCAAACATAAAATAGATTGAACTTATTTTTTATATCCAAGAATTTTATATTATTGCTTTCAGTAATTCACTATTTCTTGACACCGTGTACTTTGAAAAGGCGATTACTCTCAAGATCTTTCCACGTTTCAAAAATAATGGAGGTCGATTTAAAGGCATAAAAATAATATTATTAAACGTTAATATTTTAAACTTGCATTTTGTAAAACAAAAATGATAAATGGGCAATAAAAATAGCAAACACAATTTTTCTGAATATTTAACAACAAAAAAAGAAACACAAAATCGTTAGCATGGTTTTATAAATACAATACTTAGAACTATTGCGAAAATATTGAAATTGCATTTTGTATGATTGGTGTTCAAAAAAATATACATAAAGTTAAGAATATTAATTTGTAAAATAACTGAAATCAACTTGAAATATTTCAATATTTGTTGAGTCACAGAAAGTAAACTAGTAAACTACAATATTCTAAATAATAATAAAACTGTTGGTACCTATATATTTCCACTTATTAAATTTTATTCGATGTCATAAAAATTACAACTGTAATCGTTTATAAAAATGTATGTAGCTATAGTAGCTATACATTACATTTTTTCCTAACTTTTATTGCATGTTAATACCTTGGATCTTAGATGCTGAAACTTAAAATGTACTTGATGAATTTTTATCTAAATAATAATTTACATAGTAAGAATATTTTATTTTTTGTTAAATAAACTATGATTAACTATACTGGATTTATATTTGATATTAATTGATATTAATTCAAATGTTGACAACATTTTTAAAATAACGAAATATTTCAAATTACTTTATAGCTTTTAATTTATAAAATTATCAAAACTTGAAAACTACATAATATTACCTTTACATAGTTATTTTAATGTTATAATTTTTGACGAAATTGGGTATTGAACCAAATATTACAATTTTAGTTATTTTATTGTAATTTAAAAAACATTATTCGTAGGAACTTTTATGCATTAACATTTAGTATTTATTTAACAAGTTTATTTTACATTTTTACTACGAACTTATTCTCACACCATTTCTTTTTGCGTAGTGAGCCGGTATTGACTTATAAGTCCTATAGACTATATTAATAATATTGTATGAAATAATAATATTATTATACAATTTATTATTTTTGAAAAAACTCAACTTAACGTAGTACCGTATTTCTAATAGAAAAATAAATAACTAATAGCAATATAAACTATAATATACTAAAATATCCATAGGAATATAGGCAGACTCTACTCAGAATAATTTTTCATATTTGTACAATAATTTATCAATGAACTCTATCTTACTCTGGCTTACTCAATGACAAGTTATATTCGGCACTTACTCTACAGCAGAGCGAATTCAAAATTTTTAAAAATGTATTAATTATATTTATCGTGTGTCAGCATATATAGCATGTTGAATAAAATATTAAAATGCCTTCTATAATAATTCTGTTATAACTGAAACATATTTGTGTTGCAATAATAAATAATTGAATTGTATAGATTAATAGTTAATCCAATTGTCTAAACATTTCATTGATAGCCAACAAAGTTTTGAATAAATACAATATAATGTTTATGAGTATTAATCCTGTCACTTAAAACAATAAATAAAATTAATAATCAAAAACGTAGTTAATATAGGTTTTTATGATATAGTTTCAGCTACATAACTTAAAATTATCATAATATACATACTCATAGTGTACTCTTACACGCCCCCCCCCCTCTAACAACATTTATGTTCGTGTTTATTTTAAATTGTCATTTCAAACGACACTATAATGTATGACTTTTTAATATAAAAAAATAAAACCATTATTATCATTATAAGTGACCTGGAATAAAATACTTCAGTTTTAATTTTAAATTAAACGTTGTAACTACCTACCTATATTATAGAAATATAATTATAACATAAAGATTTCTTATGTGTGGGAATTTCAAATTATTTAAATTTCTTCTGCAAATGATTTACTACAGCACTGCTATACAGTGTCGTTAAATTTATATTATGTTGGTATTTATATAACCACGCGGCGTACCTATACTAATCTTGGTGTTGGACATAATTTATGGCTATCAATGTATTCTCGATCGTGTCACTGTGTAAATACATTTCATAGGTATAATAATATAATGATCTCATACCTATATGGCTATTATAAGTATAATAATATCATACTATGCTTAAGGTAAAAGAGAAATAAACGTTTTGTTGTGATCAAGTGTTATGACTTATGACTTAAATCTATCTATAAACTGGATAGACGCGACAGGAGTAAAATAAAATAAAATCGTTGAAAGGGTATAATAAAATATTATTTTGAATTTTGTTTCATACCTCGCTAGGGCAAAGGAGTGTGCGTAAAAAAAAATCATCATACAGGTTATAGTAGGTACCTATATATATATTATTAAAATTATAATCATCTCTTACATAATTCACGTTTGTTTGTTTAAACGTACATTTTGAATATTATTATAATTATAGGTTTACAGATTAATTCATTCGTTTGAAAACAATATATTTTTAATTGCACTGTTCGTTCTATGCATGCATACAATGAGAATTTAAATTGTATTTATTAACAAATAACTCTAATTAAAATACAACCTATGAAATATATTATATAATAACTAACACGTCAATGACAAAATGCTGAGTTGGCTGTTTCTACGATAAAAATTCGATTTTTATTTTATTACAAATGATATTATGGCACCTGATAATTATGGGTAAGTAATATAACTGTAAAAAGTTAATTAAAAATCTTCGTTTATATTGTAGTCATTTTATTTTTGTTCAAAAAAAACATTTTGCAGCAATTACTACACCAGACGCAAACCTGTATTTCCCGAACAACATTTTATTTGTTTATATAATTATATGCCAATATAATGATAATTAAAATATACAATTTTTAGTAACCAGGGTCATCGCGTAAGTTACATCGAATTGATTTTCATGGGATCTTGGATAAATATATAAATTCTTCGACGAATAATTAATTACCCATGTATGATTTGTTTATTTATTGCCCATTTATTCTAACGAACACTTATCGAGAACCGATCGTAGACGTGTTAGTTTCTTGGTGCTCAATCCGAGTTGAGGTAAGTAACTTATAGTATACACGAAACGAAAATAACAAGAATAACTACTATATTATGCATAGTATAGGTACTTTATTTATAATTAGCCTGCTTAAGGATAAAGTGTTATAAACCATCATTGGTACATTATATAATAATGTAATTATAAAATTAAATATGAGTATTTAACTAGCACGAGTGTTAAACTGAAATAACATTTTAAAGCATTTTAAAGCAGAGCTAACATCAAAAATTTTAATTAATCTAAGAAATGATTTTTAAAAACATTTAAAGCCAACGTGAAAATTCAATTTTTGAAATTATTTATCTAAACAGTTGACATAAACACATAGTGTTGAATAGCAATTTCCACTAACTAGACTCTTTGTATTAATAATAAATGAGTGCAAAATAAATAATCATACACCACAATTTATATTTGTGTTTGGGTAATATTGACGCAGTTAATGTTCGCATTATTTACATTAAGCTGTTAAACATTTACTAATATTAAATAATAAACTTAATGAAACTAGATTTTTTGGAAAAAAAACTGGAAATTTGCTTCTGCTGTGTAGTAGGTTTTGATTTCGATTATTAATTTATTCACTTTCCTTATATTAACTTTCCACGTATTTAAAACATCAAATGTAACAAGTGCAATCAAAATTATTAGCAATTAATATATCTTATAATTTTAAGTACTTTATTTCTAAGAATTTATTATATAATAAATGAATGAAAATCTGCATCAATTGTTAAAAGTCGTACATTTTGGTAAGAAACAAATTTTAATTTTATAAATTTTAATAATATTATAAATTATAATTAATTTTATATATTTATCTATTTAAAAAGTTATAAATTATTTTCGTTTAAAGGTAATAAATTTCTAAAAATTAATTGGATATTTTTTTTATTAAGTATCCAGTTCTCGCTGTGATATGGCTTAGTTGAATGTTAATAGATTTTCACCAAATTTATTACATCTTTTAAGATAGTTTTATAACCTTTAATAACTCTGTTAATACGATATCATTAATACCTTATGGCTTATATCTAATATAATGGCAATATACCAGATTACCAGCAAGTACCTGTAATAATACCAACATGTAAAATGTAAATCATAATAGCTAAAGCCAATATTGTGTTGATGTATATTATACATAACTAAAATATTATTATTAAAAAATCACATTGTATTATTCAAAACTGCTTGGGTTTACAAAAATAATTCGACGAAATATTATTTTTTTTTTTTTT
>PVMI01053564.1:0-11566 GCA_008528875.1 Aulacorthum solani
ATTTTTTGACATTTGTTACATCATTATAGGTAATTTGAAAATTATTGAGAATGTCAAATATTTTTTTTTCAGAACATATTGATCCAATTGAATGTCCTAATTTGTGTGGCAGATCATACAAAGGCAAATTTCAAAAATCTAGTCTCAGAAGACATCTTATTTACGAATGCGGAGTTGATCCTCAATTTCAGTGTCCTGAGTGTCAAAAACGATTTGCTGATAAAGGCAGTATGAAAAGACATGCTGTGAACATTCATTATAGTAAATAGTAGTAAGAATTAATAGGTATATATTTTGAATTAAACAAAAGGTTTTAACAAAAATATAAGTATGTTTCAATTTTAGCTAAGCTACTTTTATCTTATAAATAGGTTTGTCGAATTAAATAAACATAAAAACTGTATACTTAACTAAATTAAAATAATTTTTTGTAAAATGTAGGTAGTTAATTAGATTATTTTTATTGAATGTTTTTTTATTTTGTATTGATTTTGTCTTAAACATGTAATTTGAATCTGATTAGTTTCACAATTACTTTATTGATAAATATTTATCATTCTTAAATTACATATGACGTAACAATATTAATTTCTACGGTTTTCAATATTTTTAATTTCTATAAGAAGGTGTGTCTAGTTATATTTGGAGTGAAATGTATATTACTGTAGGTATGTACTTACGAATGAAATAATGTTTTTATATAATACATTTTAAGTTTTACTTTTTTAAATGTTGGTATTTACCTTATAAACATGCATTACTATAACTTGCATTATACAAATGTTAAGACATAAAAAATAAAATAAAATACAGATAAATTATTTTGGTAAAATTAAATAAACAATTGTTTTATCTTATTGCATTGCAGAATGAACAATTTAAAAGACTAATATATTGGACGTATATTTGTTGGAATATCAAGCAAATCCTGATAAATCTATAGTATTATAGTAATTTAGTTTTGTGTTTGCTTGCTACATTTTGTAATATTACATTAGTACTCAGTAATATTTCTCATTATTTATAACAATATTAATTTTATTTTTATTATATTTTTATAATCATCGTCATAATTTTTGTTACAAATTAATGTATTATATGTATGTCTTTAATATTGTATTTATTTGCTTAAAATTGAAAATGTATCTTATGTTTGTATATTGTATCTAATTTATAAATTATAATTTCAGAACATCTGTTACCAGATCCTATATTCTGTCAGAACAATTGTGGTCGATATTATACGGGAAGAAAACGTAAATCAAGCTTAAAAAGACATTTAACATATGAATGTGGTATTGATCCTAAGTTCAAATGCTTATATTGTCCAAAACGTTTTACAGTAAAAACTAACATGAAAAGACATGTTGTTTTAATTCATAAAGTCTTTGAATAAGTTTAAGTATTTGATACATACAAACCATTTTTTATAAACAATTCATAAGCTATTAAACAGGTATATTATTTGAAAATTTAAAAATATGTTTTTGTCACTGACTAATTTTCAAGAAACTATTCATAACCTTGATACTTTGAAAATGAAAAATATTCATGTTCAAATTTGTATTATAGTTTTAGATTTGAAAACATATTTTAACTTAGTAAAATCATACCTAAGGTTTATGATACAGTTTAAAAATTACTTACATAATATATTGTTTAAATTATAAATTATTATTAATATATCAAAATTATACAGTTGTTATTAATTCTTACCATTATTTACTTATTTACTAAGATAATATTTTAATTAATAAATAGTTCATAAATTATATCAATAAAAAATTTTCTGCATTTTGATGCTAAAATGTTGAAGTTATCTTCGGCTAGGGAAATTCAAAATGCCCATGATTCATGGTTCATTGTATTTTTATGACTCTTGAAAAAATGTTTATATCCCCTTAAAAATGACCTAATATTTAAATACTTTTTTATATACCTTTTGCATTATATTGACCTTTAATGTATTATTACATGTAATATACACTTAAATTAAATATTGAACTAATGTTTTCAATTTTATAAATATACAGTAGGTAATCAAATTGGTACTAAGAATTCCATTTTGGTATGGTAAATTCTTACTGGCATAGTGGTATATCTAAAGAAAATATTCAAACAGGATTTTAATGTTGATTATCCATTAAGGATAAAATGATGAAACAATCAAACCAATATTGATTATTGCATTTATCAGTGTTTTCTTTATCAATTATTGAGTTATACTATAATTGTATTTTGTTAAAAAAAATGGATTTGTTTTCATAAGTTCTTTTAGTTGTATAATTATCCTTAATTGCTAGGATTCGGATTTAAACACATTTAATTTAAAATTGTTCTTTTGTTTTTTTACACTATACATGCTTTATTTGCTTTTTACTATTTATATTACCTTGATATCTGAACCCTACTTATATATATTAATAACTTAATATAGAATAATGATTTAAACAGTAATTTATTCTTTGCAGATCTGCATAATGGCCAAAGATTTAAATGCGAGTGTGGTAAATCATACAAGAACAAATACACTCTTAAACGACATTTATTTTTTGAATGTGGTGGTAAAAAAACATTCTCTTGTAACCTATGCAGTAAAAAATTTTCGCAGAACTCTACTCTGAAGTCACATTTAGTATTAATACATCAAATTATATCTTAATATTTGTTTGAAAAATGTATTTTGTATTAATTATAATTGAATATGAAACACTATAATTGTAAAACCATTCAATTTTTAATACATATTAATATTAATGATACAATCAAATTAAAATATAAAATTTAAAGTGATTAGTTGGTTATTGTTATTTATCCCAGTGATAACCTAACCTTTTGTCTTTGTGAGGTTCACCATTAGTATAAATTAAATATTAATTATAAGTATATTTGTATTTACTTATTGTATGCCCATAATTTATATAATGTAAATCAAATGTTCAACTCAAAAATAGACCACAGGTTGGACATCACTGTTTCGTTCATCTATTGACTATTGTACTTAAACTAGCTAATACCAATATATATATATAACACAAAAGTGCCACATACCATATAATCTGTGTATTGGACTTTTTATACCGGTTAATGATGTTTGTTAAAATACATGATTGAACCAATTACTTATAATTATGCAATTTTTTGAATATTTTTCATTAATTTTCTTCTGATTGTAAAATAATGTATGATATTATGTATAATTTTATTTCTGAATCTTTCAATTAAGATCCCAACTCTCTATTAAATTCATCAGTGTCTCCAATTTACCAATTTGTTCAACAAACTTTAATAAGTTACCTTAACTGTTCACTAATTTGCTTATAAACTATCATATGTTTTTAACTATGTGCCCGTTTTTATGTAATCCGTATTTAAATATAATAAAAATAAATATTTATACATGCATACTGCATAGTTAGTAGCCTAATTTATCTTTTTAACTTATATTGCATCTTTTTATTATTACATTTGTGTATATTTTATTAGTGGCCTTTTCTCTTATTGAGTTATTAGGTCTAGTACTCTAGTTTTGATATGAGAAAATGTTTTATGTAATAGGTCCAAGGATATAGTGTCATCCAATTAACTCATAGATATGTATATTGTATATAATATACATTATATAAACAATCTCCTAATTATGTATCATTCATATAATGTCAATTAAATACAATTCAAAATATAGTTTTTTTTTAAAAATATTCTAATACCTACATAAATAATATCATAATATCATGTGTTTGTTAATAATAATTATTATAAGTTTACATACCTAATCAGAAATGAATAATACTATTTATATCTATTGATATTACTGTTGATTATGTTTTATAATTATGTGTACAAAATTACCTTGAAGTTCAATTAATAACTAAGAAAAACTAGAACAATTTTTTGTAATTATCACTCAGCAAACGTATGATAAAAACTATGCTTTTTCATTAAATTTTATTGTGAGTAGTTTTATTATTACTATCAGAATAAATAAAGTAGGTTGTGCACTTGTGATTAAATGATTTCAAGCAATGCAAATATAAATGTAAATAATATATACAATTGTAATATTGTTTATGAGTAAAACATTAAAAGTCTATATATTACAAAATATTCACATAAATCACTGAAGTTAAATTCAAATTTTTATTTCAGGATATGATTATCATCAATCAAAAGAAACTCGTCACTTTTGCCCTAACAATTGTGGTAAAAGTTATAAATTTTCTAATACCTTAAACCGACATATAAGATATGAATGTGGAGATTTGCGGAAATTCCATTGTCCGTGCTGTCCAAAGTCTTTCAAACAAAAATCAGCTATGCAAGGACACGCAGCTACCATTCATAAATTTTTTATTAAATAAATAAATAAGTATAAGATATTATTTATTACATTAATAAATATTTTACATGTACATACAATACTGTATTAGTATATTTTTTATTTATATACCAATTAATCAAGAATAATTTTGCTGTATCGCAATATCCAAAACAAAATTGAATAATAATAAAACAATAATATTTTAAGAAGGTACCTATTATTGATCTCAAATCAGCTGATAACACAGCTACTGATTTGTGTATCTATAAATGCATTAATACTGCTATTTGTGCTTTATGGAAAACCTTAGAAATAATTTTAAAAAATATATATGTAAGATTTTTCAAAATTATTTTTTAAATAAGAACGGTTGAAACAGTGTTTCTGGGCACCTTGACTCAAGCCATATGTATGTATGGTGTATATTGTGTTTTCTATTTACAGATTGTAAATATTTTTTTTCTTTATAAAAATAAGATGATAAGTTACTTGTAGTTTATTAAACTGGTTTTAAACCTATTTATTATGAATCATACTGTATGACATTTATTATTGAAAACTTATAACTTGCTATTAGAAATAACTAATTATTAAAAATGGATTATTATTTTAATGCTAGTTAATTAAACTTATTGTTTTACAAGAGGACCAATTATTATCATTTATTATTTTCTTATTGTTATTATAGGTACTAAGAAGAAATTTTTTTGCTAAGTTTTTTAAAAAGTATTTGAAAAGCGGTTATCAATTTCAAGTTAGCCCAACCATTATAAAAGTAAATAATTTGGTGTTTTTTTTGTACCTTCAATCTATTTATTATATCATACGACTATACCCTATCAGCAGTGGCTCTGTGTATGTACTAGTAGCATACAGTATAAATTGTGGCTAATATATGTTAATATGTTGTGTATTATTTTTAATTAATACATATTCACAAAGTTAATTATAATTTATATTTATCTACTAATTTTAACACTTAATAATATGTTTTATTAAATAAAATGTAAAAATAGTTAGTAATTAATAAACTATTATTTTAGGGTTACATTATTACAATAATCATATAATATATATATATATAAAAATATATAAAAATCTTTTAATATCTATTTATGAAGTGATAAAATAAAATACTATTTAAATAATAATATAATTGTTTTTTTCAGAATCAAATCAATCTTATTATTGTCCTGCCATAGTATGCAACCGTGTATATAAAATGAAGACAAGCTTGAATAAACATCTAAAATATGAATGTGGAGGAAGAAGACAATTTCAATGTCATTTATGTTATAGACATTTTTCGCAAAAAGGCAATTTAAAACTCATGTAGCTGTAATTCATAAAACTATTGCGTAAAATGTAATCTAATTCAATACGAGGTGTGTTCAATAAATACCCAGACTAAAATTATTGTAGAAAAACATTTAATGTTATCGGAAATATTATTGCACCAAAATAAACTAGAGATAATGACCATTATTTCGGTATAATATAATAATAATCATTATCTCAAATCAATCATCGACAATAAGCGTTCAAAGTTGGTCGTTTTGTATAAAATCGCGATTTCACGATGGATGATATTTCGGAGCAACGCGTGTGTATTAAATTTTGTTTCAAAATTGATAAAAATGCTTCGGAAACTTTTGAATTGATAAAATTGGCTTTTGGAGGTATTGCACTAAGCCGCTGTGTGACTTTTGGCTGGTTCAAACGTTTTAAAGAAGGTCGTATATCCATTGGAAATGACCATCGTCCTGAGCGTCCATCAACATCAAAAACAAATGATACCATTACTCTAATTCGAGAAAAAATTAGATCCGACCGAAGATGAACTGTCAGAGAAGTAGCTAATGAAGTTGGCATATCAATTGTTACTTGTCATTCGATTTTATCAGACGAATTGGGTATGAAAAGAGTGTCCGCAAAATTAGTGCTAAAATTGTTAACCGAGGAGCAAATGGAACATCGCATTGAAGTGTGTTTGGATCTAAAAAATCGGGTTTCTAATGACCCAAGTTTTATCAAATCAATAATTACAGGCAATGAAACATGGTTGTATGGATATGATTAAATGATATTAATTATTTTAATTTATATTCATAATGCAACACAAGAGCTAAAGGCTATACCTATAGAGGAAATTCAAAGGTGTTTCAAAAAGTGGCAAGACCGTTGGGAGCATTGCATTGATGCTAAAGGACACTATATTGAAGGTGATCCATTTAAATAATTTCTAAGTTTGAAATATAATTTTTAATAATTTTAGTCTGGATAATTTATTGAACACACCTCGTATAAGTGCCCAATATTATGATTATTTAGTTTTTTCTTTTATTACATTTAATTATATACATATCATGCCAAAAAACAATATAAACATGTTATAAACAACTTTACATTGTGAATGAAAAATCTTTCTTTATTATCAGATAAGCTTTGTATTTATAAACACTATTGTTTATTATAATTTATTCCTATCTACTTAGTTAACCATTTATAATTTTATTTATTAAATAAAATGTAAAAAGAGTTAATAGGTACCTAAATTGTATATTTATAATTTTTATACTGTTAACTTGTATTTAAACTAAAAGTAATACCATTGATTGTGTAATAATATAATAATATTATTGAAGAAATATTTTCGAGTAAAAACTTTAAATAATCTTGGGTTTATGAACATAACATTCTCAGGATATTCACATATTTTTATTAATAATTTCAGATTTTCAGTTGATAAAATCAAAATAAGTTAATTTATCATTAAATACCTATTTATTTATAGTCAATGAGTTACTTATCTACATTACGTATCTTAACATTTCATTATGCTGTATTATGCTTTTATAATTATGTAGTTTGTATATCAAATTTAAATATTTTATTTATAAACTGATATAATAACATTTATACTGTAAGTATTAATGTTTTTTTTTTCAGGGACAACCCGGAATTATTATTGTCCTAATATGTCATGCAAACGTGTATATAAATTGAAGACAAGCTTGAATAATCATCTAAAATTTGAATGTGGAGGAAAGAAACAATTTCAGTGTCATAAATGTTATAAAAATTTTGCACAAAAAGTCACTTTAAAAAATCATCTAGCTATAATCCATAAAGTTATTGGACAAAACTAAATAAAATTCAGTATGTATTATGTCAGAGTGGTATAGGAGACAACGAAACAATGTCTATGCACTTAAAATACCGGCAAATAATTTGGATTTTTAAATGTAAATAAAATATTTTTTTTAACAAATTTGAATGTAATAATATATTTAAAAATATTTTTATTTTGCTATTGTATTCTTATAAAAGACTATTTACTAGAGCGAGCTGTATCCTTTCAAGTAAACATTTTAATACAGTAAAAAAATAAATATAAGTCAACTTTGATTTTTCTGATTCTTCTAAGCATTGTGTGTAGGGGATATTTGAAAATGAGCGGGCGGTTATCGTTGTGCTCTGAGACAGACTTCGCATCATTGACCCCAGCAAAATCATTATCTGGGGCAATTATTAGTCTGTGCGGGTATAAATGTTTAATATTGTAAGAATAAATAATAAAATAATTTGTCTCCTTGATTATAATATTTCCTTACATAATAAACTATTATTTCAAATCATATTTTTTTTAAGTTTAGATCTATGTAAATAAAGTATGTATATTTTATTTAACACAATATAAAAATTGTGAATGAAAATTCCGTTTATATTATCACATCAGCTTTTTATTTTTTACTACTGCCTAATAGTAAAATATTAAAATAAACATGAATGCTTATTTTTATTAATTTCAATATCTTTTTTCAGGGTCTGTATCAAAGAAAACTGGAAGTTATACATGTCCAAATAAATCATGTAATAAAACCTACAAGTCCAAAGGTAGTTCCTTCAATCATGTGAATTATGAATGCGGTGGTCGCAAGCAATTTGAATGTTGGTTATGCAATAAGAAGTTTAGCCAAAAAGGCACTCTAAAAAGTCATCTTGGTATCATTCATAGTTATATGTGTGATACAATGTGATTAATTGTTGAGTTGAACCACTTAAACCTTTAAATTCTATCATATTATTATTGTACACATGATTGATGATTTTGTAGAAGCTTAAATACCTATAAGCACATTAATAACCACAAATGAACTAATGCAATTAATTTACAGCTTAATTTTTCAAATGTATATTATTTTAAGTAAATAAATGCTAATTTATTTGTGAAATTTGCTTATGTTATGTTTATTTTTATTAATATTTCCTAACATATTTTGTTGAGCATCAATTTAACTATTGCATTATATGTTTACAGTTTAATAAAATATTTAAAATACCATAATATATTTACTTTTTGTAACCTAGTTACCTGCAGAACATAGTTAATTGTAATGTAATCAGATATTATCTTTTTTTGTACATAATATACTGCATAATAATGGTTATAATTACACACTGTAAGGTGTTCAATAGAATAAAATCAAAAAGAAATTAATCTCAGTTATTCAATGTAAAATATACAATTGGTTAATAGATACACAATATTATTAGTAGGTAATAGGATATCGGTTATCAGATTCTATTTTCTAAAATTGTTAATATCTTAATAACAATTATAATCCTAATTATTACTACCTTTTATATTTGTCAATTATTTTTTAAAGTTATTAAAGTGATTCATATAATATGTATCAATAATCATTTTACCCCTGCCTTTTAAAAGGTACCTAATCTTTTATCACCTGCACATCATGTACACAAAATAGATATAATTTAGACATATATTTATACAACATACCTACATAGGTAAATTTCCTTTTTATCATAATATCTTAATTATAATATTAGCTTTCCAATGCCTTATGAACACTATTATTTTTAGTTGTACTAGTAATTAATATAGTTGTGTTCTTGTGTGTAATTTTTAATCAATTGTTTAACATTTAGGTCTTCAATCTGAGTACAGAAGTCAATCAAATCTATCTATTTCATATAAGTTTACATGTCCAAATTGTTTCCGAAGATATTCACATAAACCCAGATTAGTACATCACTTGAAGCATGAATGTGGTTACAAACGATTTATATGTAACATTTGTTATCGAACATTTGGAAGAAAAGATCACTTGAAAAATCATGTAATATGTGTTCACAAAGTTATTGCGAATACATGAAAAATAATTTTGACCTTTGGATAGATAATACTGGATGATTTTTAAAATATGCTGTTTGCATTTCTCACCAACCACATTAGATTTTATCTTCAAAACTGCATAGTTAATATGTCATTATTTTTAGATAACGAGCAGGTAAAATAATTTTTTTTTTTTGCAATAGTAACTATGCTTTATGTCAATACTTTTATAATAGAGATTTATTAAGCTATGTAAACTTGTTCAGAAAAAATTATTTTGAACTGTAGTTATAAGTATGTATAAACAGGGTGTTCCAAGAGGATGTACCCATTACGATATCTCCTGAGATAATAAATATATCTGAAATCTGTTTTTTTTTTATTAGACTCACAAAAACAAGGACTACATATGTTTTATTTTTTAAATGAATTTAATATTTTGGTGAAAAGTTAAAAAAAATGTATCCTTTTATTTTTAAAACAATTGAAGATATCCATTTTGTAGTTAATTTTTTTGAAAATGTTGAGATGTCAACATTTTATTTTCATTAATTTTATCATTTTTTAGTTAACAGGCGAAACCGCAAAAAAACCTATTTTTGTCCAAGTGGCAAGTCCCTCTCTATGGCTAATGGGTGAATCCTCGTGGGACACCCTATATTAAAATTATTGTTATCTAGATACATAATTGCTTTCAGATTTATAATTTGTTCAATTGACACTTTCATAAAAAAAAATATTACAGTAATTTATGTGTATATGAACAAATATGTTAAACACCCCTTGTACTTATATGCGGGTTCAATACACACCAAATGTTTTATGTACCTGATATATATTATGTATAATATGTAATATGTATATTATATATTTATATACATGATATGTTATTGAAATACAAATATAATATTTAATTTGTAAAAATATGTTGACTAAAGACACATTTTTCAGGTATAGAGATCATATTGGTACCCCAACTACTGTGGAAGATAATACAAAATTAAAAGCTATTGGTAGACATATTAAATTTAATCATATTATAAAACCAACATTTGAGTGATATACCTGTTATTAATGATGAAACAAACCTATTGATTATGGTTAATATAATATGTAAATATGTATTAATATTAATTTTATCTATGTCTATGTTAAACATTAAAGTTACACTTACAACAGCTTCTGTTGACATAGTAATATATTTTATAAATAAATTATAATTTTTGTTGATATTTATTACTTTTATATATATTTTTTTAAGTAAAAATTTTTTTGAACCTAACAATTATATGCTTTCTTTCCTTTGGCCCATATTTTTTATATTTAGATGTCTGTGATTATTAACAAATCTGTTTTATATTTTGTTGTTTCTAGTTAACATTTACGTGAGAATATGTCAATATGATATAGAATTATTTTACCAAAATATTACAACAAAAGGCAATTTTTTTAGTTACACTGTTTTATATACTTTTTTCATACAACAAGATGTCTAGGTTTATATTTGTTTAATTGTTTAATTGTATAATGTATATTTTATGCTTGTGATTTGGTTAAATTAATCGTTGTGTACTTTAATCTTAGGAGTCTCCAAGAACTATTATATAAATTACTTTTATGTTGTTTTTGTGGTCAATATTATAATTTGAATTTTTTGAATATAAGGAAAAATCTCAGAAATAAAAATATAGTAAATATAGCCACATTCCAAAAAGTACTAAACATTCAATGATTATTCTCTAAAGATTCTAAATATTTGTGTAACACTGTTTTTCACATAATGTATTATCATGCATTCTTGCTTTAAACAAGTTGAATATAACTATTCATGTCTGTACCTTTATATAATATTATTTAATAAAATTAGGTGAGTAAATTAAACAATTTTTTATAATATATTTTTGTAATTGTATATAATATCATTAAAACAACCATATGAAATAGAAATAAAATTATAAAATAGGAAAATAGACAATAATATATTAAAAATATAGAACCTACTTTTCTAAGGTAAAAATATCTGTATCTATATTTAGGTATCTTATTAATTCATTATAAAGAAAAAATGTCATATTGTATAATAATTAAAAAATAAGAGATAACTA
>PVMI01053593.1:4930-15935 GCA_008528875.1 Aulacorthum solani
TTTCCACAGATTGAGAGTACGACTACTCCTCACCAAGCTACTAACTAAAATTAAATTTATAATAATTGTAATAATATTATGAATTATGATCACCTCCAAAATCTAAGGTTTTGGTGACATTATCATTTGTTATATTTTTATTTGCTCTCACTTATATTTTTTGTATTAGAAATAACGACACGGATTTTATATGTTTTTCGTGCACCAGTTGTATAAGTCTAAATTTGTAATTACAGCCAACATTCAAAGCCAATTTAATCCATACACTTCATGATTACATATTATTATGTATACATAAGAGATATTAGTAGAACTAAATGATTTAAATGAAAAGGATAATACATTTGTATGATAGTCAAACATGATTGAAGACAAGGTCATAGGCGAATATAATATATTATAATGGATATTATCGATTGTACACAGGAAATCGGCAGCCACTTTATTTAAAACCTATGACCATTCTGAGAAACTTGTAAAAATGTACTACGAATATGTAAACAGTGAAATAATCAATTGGATTGTATTGAATGCTGTGTTTGAAATGTTCGTTTCAACTTGACAATGGTTTAAGGTCCAATATTGCTTTATATATTGCATATAAATTTATTGTACAGCGTTTGATAAATGTTATTTATATTTATTAAGTAAATCCAATATTATTTCAAACTTTTTTTTTTTTTATAAGGTATATAAATTGGTTTATTTGAGTATTCTGTAAAAAAAATATAATAAATTAGATAGTAATGGTTACTAGCAATACACACATAATTATTAGTTAAATAAAAATGTAATATGTCTACCTTATGAGCGATTTTTTTTTGTACAATGATGATAATAAATGTATATTCTATTGCTATTATGACTATTGTTCGAGCTGATACTTTTTCGTTACAATATACGTAATATGCATAATAAGTATATTATTTGTATTTTTTTCTTTTAAATTTATGATTAAATACAAATAAAAAATACTTATACAGTTGTACTTCTATCACAATGTACTTAACTGACATTATTTGCATATTATACTATATTATTAGTCACAAATGTCAATATAATATTTATCAATCAAAAATTAACAAAATACTATATAATTTATTATATTGGATTTCTGTCTCTTTGATATATATTGGTAAAATTTAAATTTTTAAATTAAAATATATATATATATATATATTTGTTATACAAATTTTAAATGTTAAGATTATCTACTAATACATTTTATGTTTTTTCTCCACAAAGAAAAAATGTGTTATTTGCTTATGAGAATTGAATTACTTATTAACTTGCACTATGTGGAGTAAAAGAGTAAGTAATATATTTTATATGATTTTTTATTTTACAGTTAAACTTCAAAAATGACTATAATATTGTTAAACATTTAATAGAGCTTGTCGAACTGTATAACAAAAAAAAAAAAAATACTGGATTAATGGAACAATAAAAAACATACTAGTGCTAGCTGTCTACGCGTTTTGTTATATGAAAGCTAATGTTATAAACTCCGAAAGGTATAATGTGAACAATAAAGAGGAAATCAAAACAAATTGTTAAAGCATTTAACATAAAAAACAATACAACTCGAATGAGTCATAAATCAAAAAAATATATTAATGCTTTTCTAACTATACAATAATAATATAATATTTGAGGAAGTTAATATTCAAGTTAATGTCCACAACAAATAAAAATAACATGAAATTCTGATGGGAAAAATATATTTTGTAAACTACATTTCGATATCTTAAAATCTTGCCATTCTGTAACATTTACTCCCTCAATTAATTTAACAAAATAACATTTTTAAATAATAAATAATAAATTTAATGTTATCTTTTCATTCCATGGCATTCTATAAAAGGTAGAATATATTGTAACTTTAAAGATAATTTACAATATAAGTATGATATTAAAATACAATTAAAAAATGTATTAACCATGTTTTATAGAATATATCATCTATGTAGAACTACTTAACGAGGTACATAATATGCCACTGTAAAGATACCTTTTGCCTATTATTGTCGTGTAAAAAACTACATTGTAGAAGCGGTAATGAGATTTAAAAAAAAAATATATAGCTGTTTTACTTGTTATTAATGTCTGTACTCAACCATCTATAGGTAGGTACATGTTATTATACAAATATCGATATCTTCTATATGACAATGAAGTTCATCTTGTACGAAAAAAAATATCACAATTTATTTGAATATAAATAATATAATTAAGCATGATGGTACAATGTATAAATATGTATATTATTTTATCATACTATTTAAAATGTACATACTCGAGGACTTAAAAGAAATAATATAACACTCTTATAGATATTATCAAATATTGTTTCTGATGCAGGATTCCAAATGAGTGATTTACTATTGCGCATTTATTTCAATTTACTTTGTAAAACTATGGGTTGTAAAAGTCCTTTGAAATACGGTGCAATTAGCATGAATTAACGATGATTAAATAGGTACTTTACTACTATCTTCTGCACTAAAGAATAATTCGTGATGACCACCAACATAGAATAAATAGCTATCATCGCTTGTAATAATTTTTCATTTTATTTGGGTTCTTTTTCACCCATGTTATGTTAATGTGCTGGTCATTCAACTAAGCGAAAACTCTACTCTAATTATGGTGAATATGTACCATGTGATCACCTAAGTTTTTTTCTTTTTAATCATCAATTATCTACAATTTTCACCAATGCAGTGAAAAGTACGAAATCGAGAATCTTAAATCAGACAACTACATTAGGGATTGTATAGTTTAAAATAATGGTGTGGTTGAGTATCAACAGAATTTTAAGCAAGGGTAAGAATATTTAAATATGGTCTATGGATAATAAATTTATTGTTATTTAAAAATATAAAATAATTTAAACACTGTTATTTTTTCTAAGATGTTAACGATTTGAAAACAAATTCCCTTACCTACTGATTCTATCTTTCAAATATATACTGACAATGTATGCACATTATTCTGTGTGAACCATTGGATTATATTTATTTCTTTACTCTAATTGTTTTAAATTTAAAATTAAAAAAAATAATAATAATCTAAATTAATACATGTGTGAAATACAATGGGATTTCTATGATTGTTGGTACAAATTACTAAAAATATAATTAAAAATAATAATTTATTGAGTAAATTTACTGGATTTTCACATTAATAATTACATCCAAATTCATCACATTGTTATATTTTGCAATATTAAATTATATCAATAAAATCAAAAAAACACTTTGTTCTGTAAATGATGTAATATATTATTATAATATCAAACACCGAAGTATTATATTATATTCATTCTAACTTTCATAAAATATATTAAAACCTATCGGGAATTCTATGTATCGGGTAAATTTCATTATTGATGGTGCTGAAAAAGATGAATTGTGATATTACACTTATCAATTGTAAAGTAACAAAAGCTTATTTAAACAACAATATAGAGTGGTATTTAATTATATTTTAATTATAGCCCAGAAAATATAAATATACACACAGTGATAAACCGTATCGTCCCATATTCATATGTTATAGTAAAATAACCAAATAATAAAATTCAAGAACTGGATCATCACATAATAATATACTTAAAACCTAGTAGAAGTATTTATAGTTTCTATAATACATAAAATATGTTTAAAAAATAGTCCATTATATAAATTCTAGAAAACCAGTAATTATGAAGTTTTGTTATACATTTATACATAATGATCTGCTTCATACATTTTTTATGTTACTGTACCATACTTTTATAACATCAATGCAATATTTTTTAAGTCAGATCTTTATATATTTTGAATAAATAAACAGTCAAACGGAAGACCTTTATATCTTTAGGTACAAAAACATAATCCTAAAGTGTAATAAATTATCATACTCCAAATGAATTGAAACATTTTTACTGTTATTCAAACAATTCGCAATTTAAATGTATGCAATTGAAATATCTTATAGTCTAATAATCAAATTATTAGAATATTTGAATTTGAATAACTAACATTTGTCCAATTTAAATTACATCCGTATCATATTAACAATCATACACTATTATCCAACATTTTCATTTTAATACAGCAGTATATATTTTTGATAAAATTCTTTTTACTAATTTAGGTATTTCATTTTTGAGCTAAACTAGATGATTTATCTTAACCCTGAAGAGCTTATGAGAAACTATTAATTTCTGAAAAATATAGGTAAAAACATTTGAAATAAAGTGATAAACAACGTTAAAGAAATACTAACATGCACTATAAGATGAATTAATCATGAATAATTATATAAAATATGTTTTTTACGATTTTGTTATTTCGATTAACTCATTAGTATTTATTGCTGATATGCGTGAACCTTCAAAATTATTTATTTGTCTTCTTCAATCAAAAACTTGAAGAAAAACACTTTTAGAAAATAGTTTACAATATTACAGATAATATACATATTAATATGTATATAATAAAATTGTAGCCTGCAGGTAGTAAATAAACTATTTCAATTTCAAGATGCCTTCAGAAGCAGCAGTGCCAATTTTTAGAATATTACTTAATAAATAGAAAACATTTCAAATGTTTTAGTATTTTATGTTATGTGACATTTAACTTAAAGAATTTTTAATATTTACGTTATTTTTAATAATAATAAAATTAATAGATGTCATTAAATAAAGTTTAAGTAATAAAAACTTTATAAAACTAGACTATTGTTGAATTTTTCTTAATATTCTTAAAAGGTAAAATTAACTTATGTAATAATTATAAATTTACTGACAAACAAACCTATTAAAATTTAAATAACCTTATGTAGATATAGTATTCAAATTTTCATAAAATACCTGATTATAGAAAATAAGCCATTGTGTTTTACCTTTTATAATTTAGTGAACACCTTAAAAAAGATAAACTGTGCATATTATTCTAAGACTCATTCCTGTAACTTTATATAGGTTCATTACTTAATTATCTTATTAATGCATTATAGCACATTAAGTTTAAACATATTTTATTTTATATATAGATTTATTGGTGACAAAACGTTTTTCAGATGTTTTCAGATGCCATTTTCAAACTATTTACATGAAATAACTTACATTATAATCAAAATATATTTATAATTATTAATCTTCATTAAATGTAATTAATGAAATTATTATATGCTACCATCACACACAAATATACAATATTATATACAATGATAAATCTCGAATTTATGATATATTATGTGACAATCAATTTTATGTTTGAACTATTTAATCCATGGGGTACAAAACGAAATCAAAGATTCTCTAAAATGTAAGTATTATAAAACCACCATTGCAAGTTTATTTACTATAATCGCTTAAACCCTTTACTCCTTAGGAAAAGTACTTTATACAACACTTTAACCCTGTTGCTATTAAATATGTGATGTTGCAAATACCTAAACAATTTTAAAAGAAAAACTATTATCGGTATTGCAAAAAAAAAACATAACATTACGAGAAAAAATAAACTGTCATACGATTTAGTCAGTGTTTCTATAAAATATATTGATTTTTTATAAAATATATTTGTACTTATACTACACCATAATATGTGTAGTGGGAAACATTGCAAAAATTTCCAATCATGGCTGAATGGCTTAACATTTTTGATTATATTTTAGAACAACAAATATTTTTAAAATACTTATCTTGTGTGCCAAAACATCATATGCTACTATTGAACTTTAACATTTTATAGTAAATAATTTGAAAACTCCCAACGTCTTAAATCATGTTTCATTTCTTCGATTTATTTGTTGAATTTTGAATTATAAAAAAAATTGAAGTAATAAAAATAGCTTAACAGTGTACTATAAATATTAGACCGGGTGTTCAGCACTGGTCTTCTCTAGATGGAGGAATGAAGCATACTGATGTGCTGTGATATTAAATTTGAAAGCGATGATAAATCATCGCATTCAAAAAACGATTATGTTATACAGGTGCTACACGAAACTTTTATGTGCTCCGTACACCCAAAAAGTTATCACCGAATAGATAATTTGTAATAACACAAAATTCATCATTGTGAATCCGATACATTTCTCATTTTAATGAAACTCAAAGACTATATAACATAATATTCGTTTTATTTGACGATAATAATTCATTTTAAACTAGTTGATCCTGCATAGCGTTTCCTGTGACAAATTAAATTACCAGGGATTTACCTCTTCTTAAACTCTGTCAAATGTAAATTGCACAGATTTTTAACACAGTTATTTGGGTCGTTTTAAATAAATATAAAATATAGGTCTAAAATTATAAAAATTCATAATAATTTTTTTATAAATCGTTCGGAAACTGTGGATTTGCATAAGAGTTATCTGTTTGATTCTTTTAATCGTAGCTGATCCTCCACAAAATTCCTTGTGACAAATCAAATAATGACAGTTTATTCATTCGGTCTTAAACTTCGGTGTAAACTCAAAATATTTTTAACATCGTCATGGGTGGTTATTGACCAAATATAAAATACAGGTTAATAAAACAAATTCAGTAAATTCAAAATTGTAATATTGACTGATCGACATTATTCGTTCAGAATCGTTGTTATATACATTGATGGTATCAAAGAAATACAATTTAACACATATTTACAGTGACTTACTAATCAATGACGATATGCACTCACGCCTACTTTACAGAGAAGTGGTTACCTAAATTCCCCCTTTTTTAGTTTAATTTTAAGATTTGTCTGTACAATTCAGTGCTTATACTCACACATTTATAATATAGCTGAATAATATTTGTATATAATATAAAAAATTAAATACGAGTAGCTTATATATTATAATTTACTTTTCATATACTCAATTATTTCTACAAGGCGTATAAATTGTATAGATTGTTGAAATAGTATGTATTTATGTTCTGAACATTGTTAATAATATCATAACATTATAACTGTTCAGTATTTATCATCGACATTTTCATGTAAATTTTATTATTTTATTCGAAAGTGTTGTGTTTTATCCATATAAAAAATTATACGTTCATATTTTATGGAAAATAAAAATCTAGAGATGGGGTGTACTTTGTAATCGAGGGTTAGGATTAAGAAAGAAACGACTTTGCAGTTATTCGATTTTATCTTGTGCAGTTTAAACCTTTGAAATTAAGGTCAGGCAACCGTTACAACACTCGATATAAGTTCGATATCAATAGCTTGTATAAGGCACAGGAAAATTGCTTTATTCCTGCGAATCATGAACTATATGCTTATTGCGTGAAATCAAAAACGAAAAGTATGAAAACGGAATATTGGCAAAATCTATATAGAGTATAGCGTATTTGTTATAATATAATATACACAACATGTGTGGTAAAAGGGTATTAAATTTAAATTAATTTTATTGATTGAATAGTTTATCCGTTTTTGTACTACTCTATATTATATGTGTATTTAAGCCTAAATATTATGTAAAACACTTTTGTATATTGACATTTGAACAATTGTGTAACTGTAATGTCGTTGAAATGCCATAATTTCATATTTAAATGTACCTTATAACTAATATCACAAACATTTCAAAGTATTATGTATAAAAAACAAATGCGGATAGAGGGAGAATGTTGGACATTTGTAACGCGAAGCAGGATAATGGTTTAGTTTATTTAAAATTATGTGAATTATGTAAATTCGAAACTAATAAAAAAGTATTGATATTTGAAAACGATTTTGAGCGGATATTAGTTGAAACCCCACACGTCATATTTTTGAAATTAAGTTTCATCGATTGAATAAGTATTATAATATGTACATTGAAATAAATAAAATAATGTTATTATATTGGAAAAAAACCAATATATTATATATCTTTTTTTTTTTAATGCTACAATTATAACTCTTTTATAACAAAGTGTATGAAAAAAAAAAACTTTTGTCTTTAATGTATCTTAATACAATTTTATCATCAGTTTGTTTCCAAGTTGTAAGACAAACTTTGATGTTTCACTAATTTTCATAAATTAAATTCACTAGAGTAGGTACCCAATTTTAACACTTCAAAAATTATTACGTAGGTGTATGTGCTTTTAGAAAAATTTAAATAAAAAATAAAATATATATATATATATATCTATATATTTAAGTTTAAACAGCGCGGAATTATAACAACTGTGTGGACGTTATTAAGTTGTGATACGCTGTATATCTTACGAAACGGTTCCACAAGAGATTTCTCTACAAATTACAATTAACAACAGCATATTATACACTAATATAATATAAGGTATACGTATATACCTACTATACACTAATGGGAATTGCGTAAATAGTTTCCTGGTTGTAATCAATTAAAACATGTATAAAGGGAGTGAAGGTTTAGATAATGTATTATTCTTCGGTTTCGCCAAACTTGTACTACTTTACACATGTACTTTGCTGTGTATAGTTGAAGAATGTGATAGAATACATTTCATTGATTATAATTATAATTTTTATATTATAGTTAGTTAGAATATTAGAGTATCCGAGTATATTACTGAATTGCATATTTCGTTTGTCTGGAAATGATTATAAAATGGAAGGAATGCATTAAGAAATTATGTAAAATAAACGATTTTAAATAAAATGTATGAATCTGTAATTATATATTTTTTCTTAGGTTTTTGTACAAGTAGAAATATCTAATTTTCTAACTAAAAATCTTTTATGACGATGTTTTTCAGAAAAGTTAGTAAGTGCCAATCATTTTTATTTTTTATTTGATTAATTATTAGTATAAAAACACACAATTATAATACGAGACCTGTAAACAGTGTTATAGTACATTCCACATAGTATGAAAAGTACACGTCAATAAGAATCCAGTTTATTAACGAACAGTTTATTTTCGAAAAAATACTACTCAAAGTATATTTTTTTACTATGTATTTTCACTATATTTCAATTGTGCAAAGTACTTACCAATTTGATCTACATTTAAATATTTATAAATCTAGCAATATTTATGTGCTCGTGAAAAAAAAAGAGTTACAAAATATCGAAATAAAGTTGCTATTTCTTTTTTATGTTTTCGAATCCAATATAATATGTATACTTTATATATTTATAGATAACTGACACTTGGCGAGACAAGTGAATAAACTGTTTGTATATGACAGCAGATAATGGGGCACGAAATATGATAATGTTGGGTTATAAAAATGTATTTTTCCACGAATATCGAAAAAGAGAAGGTATATTCTTTTAAGGAAAATTCTCAGTGCAAAGCACGTAAATTTGGCATCGGGTCAACATTTGTGATATTCTTAAATACGTGCATAGTCATTGTAATTTAACGAGTTGTATCAGCCAAAAAAATGCGTACACAAGCTATCCCCAGATTCAAAACAACAACAACATGCCACGTTGTTTAGTGGTGATAAAATAGTTTAAATGTATTTGTTTAAGTTCTCGAGCTTTAATTCAGGTCAAAAAAAAAATGTGGCTCAGACAATGATAAAGTATATTAGGATAACCGAATCTGATATTGTGTGCGTTTTTGCGGAATAAGGCCGTAATATAATTATTTTATGTACAGCCGTACAGGTGTCGTAACGCGTTTGTTAAATCGTCTGGAATAAATACGTTTAGAAAATGAATTAACTCTCACCGTGATACTGAAAGTTTCAAAATAAATCCGTACAGTGATACTGAGTATATTATATAGTGTATAGTAATTTGTATTTTTTCACTAAGAGCTGTTGTCTTAAGCAATAAAGCTCGACCGGAGTATATAGTTATATTACTTATATATATGTATATTATATGAAAAAATAGTTTTAAAGAATAATACGAATGAAATATATTATTTAACATTAATTTATGGCACTCATTATTCAAGTACTTTCTCAATACGCCATATATACCTAAGGTTAGGCAATACATACAGTTTATAATCATTGCAATGAATTCGCATTTTTATATTTTCGTAACATGATATATTATAATAATACTGACCTATTTATCAAAAATCAATAATTTTATTTATGGGACATTTTTTTATTAAAAAAAAAAAAAAAATATTAAGATATTGTTGAAATGAAATCCCTCAACACATGTAAGTACCGAAATTGCCTACACATGTCGCCGTGTTACAATAAATAAATAGTTTATCTTATTTTTACATGCATACAAATAATCTAAAATACAATGTAAAACTCGTTACAACCAATAAAAGTTGTTATAGAAAGCTATTTCGAGACTCATCTTATAAAAATAAATTTGAACACATATATTATTATGTATTTCAATTTTTCACCAATTGTATATTGTTGTCTTTGTTTCGAATTGCACAATTACCAATGTATTATTAGTTACCAAATAATAATATTATAATCTATTACAACTAATATAGTAGGTATACAATACCAGAATTCTTTTAAAATATTTTAGTGTACATAAGAGTATTCAGTTTTGCCATTAATATGAAATTATTAAGTATATTATTTCCTGAAAAAAATTCAAACTTAACTAAACATTTCTTTTTGTTTCAGCCGTATATGATACAAGAAGAATACATTTATTACTTTTAGGTACAATGATACTAGGTTATTTTCTTTCTTGTGTTATGGGATATTTCTTTGTTAAAGTTCAAAATGTAAAATAATAGTACAATATTATCTTCCACTGTGCTTAACAATTCCAGACAATAATACAACCTGTACACAACTTACACAATACTCAAACGCGAATTTACTTCTATTAATGAACTAACATTTATTTAATTTTATCTAAGCTATTTATGATCTACTTTTTTTTTTAGACATTTTAACAAATGAAATAATGCCGGTGTCAGATTAAGTCTTAAACATATTACCTATATTATAACACTATATACACTATATCAAGTAGCATTCGTGGTGTAGGATATTTAGCCGTTATTATGCTAATTAGTTTAATATTATACTTGGATGTCTAAGCTTAAATCCGTAAGACAGTAAGGATATCAACAAAAATCAATGATTAAAATG
>PVMI01053623.1:0-10823 GCA_008528875.1 Aulacorthum solani
AAATATATTCGCAGTTTATGTTTTCGAGCACTGGATCAGCTAGATTTATTTTTTTATCTGATTCCTTTTGTCTTAAGAAAATTAAACTTCGAATATATAGGCAAGCTAAGTTGGAATATATAAAATAAACTATATAAACAAATAATCAATGAGTACAAGAGCACAAACACCATCATAGTGTACGGCTCCGTGCTTATATCCAATCCGTTCCCTCAAATAATCATTATTAAAACACATTCCTAATCTATTCATATTATCAAGTCCTCTCAAGTGTTACTTAAGTCCCAACATAATCGTATCTAATCGCGAATTTAACGGATATGTACCTGTACTAAAGAAATGTATTTTCGATCACAATAGGGTATAGTAATCTAAAGTCATAAAGTAATAATAACGTGCATCGATCCGCACCAATCAGAGATACGACTATTGCTGCAAGGATCTATATACATCACTCACTTTCACCCAAGGTAAGTGAAATATTTTTTATACTCAAAAATGTGATCCCAATTTAACATCGAACTAATAATATCCAAGTAGTAGGATAATAATTACGTGAGCAGGCCACCACGTCATACGTTCACATTTGTTACTTACAGCCAGTTATTCAATAATATCTATCCCCACTTAGCTTTTCTTATTCTGTTTTACTAATTTTATTCTACTATATTATTAAACCCTGATTCGCTATTAAAAATAATTTCTTGGGCCATATTCTGTAGTTGTTTTATGTATAATGACTCAGAGTTTTCAAGTAGTTTAATGTTTAAATTTTTTAGTGGAAATCAATGTCCAATTCTTTAAAAACTGAAGTTCAGTTGAGACGTTGAGTTGAGTTCCGACGTGTGTCAGCAGTATATGTAATACTAACTCGTGATTTTTCATACGGTTATATACAATAGTTATGTAAGTAATAACTCAAAGTTAAATAGAAACTTAAGCCACTAAAAAAGTTCAAATATAGTTTCGAAGATATATCAGAGTTGTGGATTTAAAAAGCAAAAGTCACAGTGGGCACGTCGAGTTTTTAAGGAGATATTTTTTGTCACTTTGTATATATTTCATGCCACGGCGCTCCGTGTAGGCATTTCTGCTACACTGAGGCTTAGTTTTGTATACGTCTTGCCTATACACTGCTTGACAACGAGGATTAAAAACGGTAGTGCTGCGCGAGCTAAAAAAAAAGAAGAAGAAAATAAAAATAGAAAAACGTGTGCATTTTTTATACGACGTCGCATTTCTATTTTCCTCAGGCAATGCCTAAAGCTGCAGCAGTGTGTTTATTTTTGATATACATATTTCAAACTCGTACACAGTTTGTAAAATCACAACCACGATGGCAAGATGTGCACTACTACTCGGAATACCATCGTCGGAATAGTTTACATTTTATTTTTATTATATTTTATATTTCAATAAAGATTTATATATAAATTTAAAAAATAATAATAATAAAAATTCCATCATACTTCTTGGGTGATTTCCGCTTCTTCTTCGTAGCTTAGGGCGACGACGGCCAACATCAGATTGATCAGGTAGAACGAACCGAAGAACACCACCACTGTGAAAAATATGACGCTCATCGGGCCACACGTCGCCAACACCTGAAACAACCGGTATACACATACTTGAATCGATGGAGTGTCGATACGATGGTGAAGCAAATCCCTTTTCAGAAAAGTTTTTATGGACTTGTATTATATATAAAATCATCGCGTGACCTAAATAATGCGTAACGGAAGTCGGTACAGTGTTGTGCGTTAGCCTCGGGAAATAGCAAACGACTTCACTACTGCATATATTTTGATGTATTAAAAACAGTCGGTTATATTAATATTCCGGCTTAAATACATTTTAAACACATGGTTGTTTATTTTTTATTTATTTATATGTTTTGCAGATATTCACCATTATTTTGTGGTGATAATTGTTGTTCGTATTGCAAGGAATAATCAGAAATAATTTTCAGTAAATGAAGTTTGAATTTAAAACGTATTAATACATATTCTTGTTTGAATTCTCATTTTCAAAACATTTGACTAATCATTAAAAATAAAATATTCGACATGATTAAATGGTGATAATCAGAATTTATGTGTAATTCAAAAATTTACCATAATATGTGACCTGAGAATGTAAATATTAAATGTGTTAGCAAAACGTATTTTTCAATTTAAAAAAATGTATAATTTAGTTACTGCTTATTTGAATTTTCATATGATCAGATAAATTATTAATTAAATTTAAAAACTATGTTGTTCAATTAAATTTTTATTAAATTTATTAGTAAATCAATAATATAATTTATAAGGAACTATTTAATAATTATTAAATTTTATTTTTAAAACGTTCTTTCAATTGAATAACTTTAAAGTGAATAATATGATATACAATTTTTAAGGTGAAAAAATAGTTGTTTTATAGTAGCACTATTTTTTCAGTTATATCCACGAACAATATTTGCACAAAAATTCCGAAAATCATACATTTTTCTTAAAAATTGTACAATATATCATAATATCACTGTACGAATATTTTTATTAATTTAACAATGCAAAAATCATTTTTAATAAAGAACTTTTTTATTCTATAAGAATAATAACTTCAGTAGTTAAAATCTTTTATCATTCAATTTATTTTCACACATAACAGTTTTTATATAGTGAGGTGATACTAAATTTTTGTATTTGTGAGCTGTATCTTGAACCTTTTCATATTGCGTACTTCAAAGAATAAGGGGATTAATAAAATTAATATTATAGTTATATGTTTCTAAATTTTGAAAAATGTAGATGTCTAGTAATAATTAAATAAAAAGGATTTTATTAGAAAAAATCATTTCAATGCTACTTTTCATTCTTAGATCGAGTAATGTATGATTATATAAATTTCTATAATTATGTTCTAAATTATAAATATAATTTATTCTGACATTGAGTACTTCAGGGAATATTATATTTGTTGAGTTCTTTGTTTTTAAAATAAAATTGCAAAAGGGTATCTATAAAAATCATAAAAATTAAATTTTAAAGCACATTATATTTACCCAAGAGACAAAATTTATAACATCAATTGAATATTCTAAATACTTTCATAGGAATATACTGAAATAATTTATTTATTTTAGAAATAAAGTTAGTATTTTTTAAAATTTAACTATCTATTAATTAGGTGTCTACTTTGAATTACGAATACTTTAAGGTAATTTAATGATAGAAAATCGAATTATTTGGATTTTTTCTATGAAAATGTGTCTTCATTTTAATTATTAATTACAAAATAATATGGATAATGATCCTTTCCATTATCATTTATAATAATGAAGCACAGTACAATTTGAACAATTTTAAATGATATTCATTCCAATGATCAAAATTTAAAAATATAAGTAGCTTTTAAAACTATTATAAAATTCACTATTTATTCCTCGTATTAAAGTCGAAATCATGAACTTGTTGAAATCATCGGTGTTAATGTACGTAAAATGTATCTCGACAAACTTTATTGCGTAATAAACCATATAATTCGTCTAGCTGAATCATTTTATAGCGTATATTCGCCAAGACCTTTTTGATATGATTCCAGCTCGTACATTGTATTGTATTATATTATAAGACAGGCATAATATATGTAGTTCTCTTGGAATATTCACATTGCGAATTGCTGACTGTATATAAATTGTGTGAGTATATCAATATTTATTATATTTTATTTTTCGTATTATTATATTATTTATCAAGTCTAAAAAAAGAATTGAAGCGGTTTTTAAAAACATGTATTTAATATACTGATTTGTAAAGTTCACTGTCAAATATACGTTCATACATTATTTAATCGTCTTTAAATGACGACGAATCAAAACGCACTCTGTATTTTCTTCGCCTTACACTCTAACCCAGCGGTTCTCAAACTTGTTTTTTTCACGTACCACTTAAGTATATTATCAATCAGTCGCGTAGCACTGATGATTAAAAATAGAACAATACAAACTATTTAGCCACTTATTCATGTTTTTACTTTTTTAGTACTGATATAAAATAATGTATGATGTAAATTGTAATTATTATAAACACAAGTCAAGTAAGAACGTAAGTATTTAAACTTTAAAGGCATAAACTCAACTGTTTACGTCGACTAACACCAACAAACTAAACGGCCGAAGAGAAAATATTTAGTACTGATACAAAATAATCAGAATTTATCTACGTACATAGGTACGCAATAAATATCAACAATTATATACGATATCTTATTTATTGACGCATTTTCAGTGAAATCTAACTTTCATTATCTCAGTATTAAAAAAACACACATTGTGAAATCATCGTTACGTTAAGAATCTAATATTTGTTTTTAATTTTCCGTCCTACCACCATGTGGCCATCCGCGTACCACTAGTGGTACGCGTATCCCAGTTTGAGAACTGCTGCTCTAACCTAATGTAAAAAAGTTTTGTTTTCTTACAAACACATTTTTTTTACAGCACAAATTTTAAAAATACCTGCAACGTAATATTCGAAACTATCAACTAGAAAACTCTTTCAGTCTTAGTTATCATATAAATATAACTTACATTCGTCATAGAGGTCAAAAACGTTAAAATTTCTTTAATTTCAAGGTATTAATAACTGTTATAAATTTAATTTTTTTTTTTATATGTTAACTGTCTTGGAAACTTAAGCCATTGGTCACGGGTATGTTGGCTTAATTACAACTATTGAGAAATCATTTTACAATATAAAATTTTAGAGAAAACAATGAACATAATATACCTAATAATATAACCTAAAACTGAACCTATTTTAGATAAATACAATGATGAATATAAAATACAATTCTACATTTTTGTGTGCAGCTCCGTATTCTTTAAGAATTTTAGTACATTAATAATAATGTACTGGAGCAAAGATTTTCATGATTTAATATTTTTTGTATTTAAATTAGGCATACAGTAGTATGTTTGAATTTATTTTATATATATACTAATACTACAGAAAAACGGGATACGATATGACGATCACAATATATGCGCAGGATATTTACTATGTATATTGTGTAATGTATGCAAAATATAAGTTGAAAAATGTTCACCTTTCATGCTGTTTTTATTTCAATTGAAAATAGTAAAAGATATATTTTATAAAAGTACTTACAATGTTGTAGACGTTTTCCCAATAGTCCAGTGTAATTAGCTGGAACGTAGTCAACATAGACCACAGGAAATTGTCGAAATTCGTGTAACCGTGATTGGGGTTAGGGCCAACACCAAGGCACACGTAACCAACTGGGCAATGTCTGAAAACAACGGTAAAAAGGAATTGCCAATAAACTTTACAACGAACTAACTCTGTTATATAATTCTACTAAAACACGCTATCCATTAAAATAAGTTTTACATTAATAAAGGTTTATCTAATAATTATATTTTATTATCATTAGATATTATAGGTACCTACTACCTAGATACATATTAAAATTATACCATCCCTGTCCTTCGGCTTATGCAGGTAATATATTTAGATAAATTGACTACTGGAAAAAAGTATAAACTGTTTTTTAGCACTTAATATTTGTAAATAAATCTATTTTATTTATGAATAAACGATTAATTGTTGAATATAATATTTGTAAGGAAATTTGGCTGAATATGCAATTATATAATCGTAATTAAAATATCAATAAGGTAGTGCGCATGGCTTGATTATTGATGAAATTGTTTTTATATATTTTCTACATGATTTTGTTATTTTAAGATTTTTATTTTGACTGTTATTATTCTTTCTAATATATGTGTATTATTCATAGTGGGAATTTATGTTACTTAGAAAACGAAATTGGGCGCGGTGTACGTAAAAAAATCATGCACCAAAGATACCTACCTTCATCCTCTAACCATTCGACTTGAACGATTAGTTTTATAATGGCACATTAAAACCCCCCCGAAGTGAAATTGTGTGTACGAATCTTTGAAATATTTAATTTGATTTTCTCACCTTGCCCCAGTCACGTTGCCGCATAGCATTGGGTTGCCTTCGTTGTCCGACAGCCAGTTTTGCTCTTTATTTATCCATCTGAAATACAAACAGTGTAAAGAAAGGAAAGATAAAAAAATATGCACGGGAAACACAGAAAATTGAAACCCCAGAGATTAAAAACCATAAATCGACAAAAGTACATTTCGCCGTTTCTTGGTAGGCGAATGCGGCGTGTGGTGTATGTACAGTAGGTACACGAAAACGATACGTAAACAAACGAACCGAGTTTATTAAACGGGTTAAACTGAAGGGAAAATAATGTGTAAATAATAATAGAACAAATAAGTACGTTGTTGGGTTGGTATTATCTACAGAAGTATTAGCTTACTTAAGAATACTAGAGTTTCAAATAACACATATAATGTGATGTATGATAAGACTAATGCACATTTTACATTTAAATTTAACGAGTGTTTACAAGAAATAAGGTAACAATTTAGTGTTTTAATGGGATTTTATTTCTAATTAAAAATACGAATTCAGAATAAAATCGATTACCTTGCAGGTACTGTTATAAATTAATTTAATATAAATAGCAGTAGGTACATAAATATTACATAAATATAAATTATGATATTTATGTTTAAGATGTAGATTTACATTAGTTAAGTAAAAAATCATTAAAATGTGAAATAATTATTGGTAATAAACAATAATGTAATTTTATGAATGAAAAAAAAACAGTAGAATATTACAATAAGATGCCATTAAATATACATCGTTATAAATATTATCTGTTTCTACGTTCTACATCGTTTTTCCAAGCATTTTATAAAACAAATGTAGAACTGTAAAATAATGTAAAATGAGCTTTTGGACCCAAATGCCGATTTTTAACCTCTGTTAGTTACGCAGAGCACAATAGTACTATAGTGGTTTTCTTTTTATTCTATGGTATCAAATTTATTTTGGGAACCTTTTGTGTAATGCAACATCTGGGTGCAACTTATCTTCCACGGTTGTATTGTTTTTTATTCAATGTACTTATAAGGGTTTACAAGTATATGAAGCTAATAGACGTGGTGCTTCATTAAGTATGCTAGAGTTTAGTGGTGAAATGTAGGTTTCACTATTACTCTAATACCAATATCAATTTAACGTATATAATTACACAATATAAAATACATAAGACATAATACTAGTCTTTATATGCAATGGTAAGATTCAGATATTAATGATAAGACACGATGATTCTATATTTATAATAACAAAATAAAGAAATAGGTATGTATAATGTTCATATCTTAATTCATTAGAATTAAAACAAATACATATTTTAATACATTGTAATTAAATTGAATTTGTAACTGTATATACATACTGGAGAGATAAACGATTATATTTACCTGAAAAATATTCTTTATTTAACACTAATGTGTAAACACATTGGCTACACTTAAAAAATAATACTGGAATAAAACAACGATCACTTTTATTATAATTTTAAACTAATGTAATAAAAAATGAATGAATTAATTAATTATAATTTTTTTTCTTGTAACAAAAATGGCTGGACTAAATTCCAAAAGTTGTATATCGAAACGAATTTCCAGTTTCAAGTATCAAACAAAATATCATAGTATATAGTAAAAACATTTTTTTTAGTTTTTCCATATTATTATACAATTATAAACATAAAATGGCCTAGTATTTTTATTTTGTTTATGTGGTGCAAGGACTGTGATGACGACGCGAAATTAAAGAACAAAAAAAATAAATAAATAAAACGAGTAAAAAAAAAATGTAATGGACACCCAAAGAAAAAAATCACTATTGTCTGTTTTCTTAGTATTATGCCTTTTACTCATTCGGATGTTATTTATTTTCATTCTATTGTTGTGGACATATTTACAAAAACACTATATTTTACTGAATCTTATTTCTTTGAAATGTTCAATTTCACTGGATTTATGGCCTCTCGGCAAGTACTATCCCTTAACAGTGATATTCACTTTTTTGATTCAAGAGTAACAACCGTAAACATATCGCATCAAAACATAAATGTAATAGAAATATAAAATATTCAATTCTATTAAATTCTATTTTACATAATATCATATATTGTGCAAAAGGCACATACGTATTATATGGTTAAAATAATAAGAATAAATGGTTGATTTCGTTTATTATATACTTGAAACTTTTTAAATTTCGTACTGTTATTATCTTGTTATAACTTTGCGTAATGTTATTTATGCATCCTATATTCCCATGTTTAGTTTAAAAACATTTAATAATAATTTAAAAGTTGCTAATATTTTTAGTAATTCAAAAATTGAGATTATCATAATTATTTATAGATTTAATAGTTTGGCCATTTTGGTAATCATTGATTACTGAACTATAATAGTTTATTATAAAAATATTTAATTCTTAAATGAAACAGAGTTTTATATAAAATGATACAGCACTCTTTTTCTCTTTTTTACTATACAATTTATAGTTTTATTAATTATAATAAAGTAACAATTTAATTAATATATTTTATACATTGACATTTTTGGAATTTATTTCTAGCTCAGAATATTGAGTAGGTAGACATTTAACAAAAATATTTTTTATAAAGGAATTTAAATAAAAATTAATTTTAGATCACTAACAAGAATAGAGTTTTATAAATCGCTCTGCAAGAGTTTTTTGAAAACTTAGAAAATTATTATTGTAACTTTAAAATAAACCAATTTCATACATTTTTTTAC
Source organism: Aulacorthum solani (assembly GCA_008528875.1). Taxonomy (NCBI): domain Eukaryota; kingdom Metazoa; phylum Arthropoda; class Insecta; order Hemiptera; family Aphididae; genus Aulacorthum; species Aulacorthum solani. The sequence goes on from PVMI01053623.1 coordinate 8,735, forward strand.
TAAAAATATATGATAAATTTAATATTTAGAAGAAACAATTAAAACAGAACTGCGATTACATAGCCAGATTGAAATAAAATCTATTATTATAAATTTTATTGTTGGCTTACTTGACAAATATAATATATTGATATAGTTATCAATCTCTTGTTATACGTATTAATAATAAATATATACGAAAATTAACCTTCTAAAATCAAAATCAAAACCAATTAAAATAAATATGTTAGCAATATAAAATAGTTAAAATTATTTTAGTCTATACATTTATTGATCTTACTTTAGCCAATTCACGTTGTCTTCGTTAATCATGACGCATTTATTTCGCAATTCACCCATGTACACTTGAAGCGCAAATAAAGCAAATACCATTAGACAAAATATGGTCAGTGTCATGACTTCAGCTAATTGACGAAAGGAGTGCAACAGGGCGTTGATGATCGTCTTGAGACCTGTATAATAATATATAAAACGTCATAGATGATAAATTGGTAAATTATGGGATAATAATTTAGTTATGACTTGTGAGCGTTGGTTTATCTATCGAAAAAATACTTGAATAGTGTACTCATAATTGATATAAAACTAATAATCAACCAACAGTATTAATTACTGCAAATACAAAAAATGTGTGTGTGTTTTGTTATTAACTACTTAACTCAAGCACAATATTTATTCATATGTTTAAGAATAAGTATAAAATGAAATTATTAATGAAATATTAGAACATATTAAACGATTTTTAAACTGTATTTTTTATGTTTATTCAAAATCAATTTTTCACAGTATAAATGTAGTGATTATAATTTAAAATAATTATTCCAGATGGATTGAAATAAAATTTTTCTTGATATGTTGATTAAAAAGATCATATTTACATGGTATATAATTTATTTTAAAAATTCTAAGTTATTTTTAAAGTTTTTATAGGAAACAAATTTTGATAGGGTTATAGCAACATAAATAAATTGTATTTCCCAACCATTTAATAATATCTACAATTTAGTGTAGGATATATTTTAAATTTTTGATTGCTTTATATCAAACATCATTAGCAACAATTTCATACTGGATTTATTTCTCTAAATACATACATCTAAATCAAATGTATTATTTGGTCAAAAAAACTGATGGTTTTTTTTTCCTGTCTGATAGATTCAGTATTATTAGATTTGTTTAAAAAAAAACTTCAAATTTTAAAGTCATCCTAGTACAGGGTGCGGCGTAATGGACTCCCATATTTCAAATAATCATTATCGCGTAATTAAACTGATTAGATTAAAGTGGTTTATTTCGCTAGATTAGATTATTAATAAGGTTTTTAGTCGTCACTATGCCGTGGTCTGGTGAACAACGTGGTTTCGTTATTGAGGCATTTTTCAAAAACGCTGAATGTGTGATTGCGACACAGAGAGCATTTCGCACCCGGTTCAGTTTGAATTCAAACGAACTCCTGTTGTCCCTGTTCGGAAAACGATTTTGAATTGGGTACAAAATTTAAGAGCAACGGGATTTGCAATGCCTAAAAAACCGGTTGGACGTCCCAAGTCCGTGAGAACACCGGAAAACATTGCCGCAGTAAGAACATCGATAGAGCAGTCTCCGTCGCGTTCTGCTCGGTGTGACTTCCAACCGGTACTGCGAGATGTTGGAGAACTTTTTACGCCCGAAAATCGAAGAGTACGAAAATAATGATGTCTTCTGGTTTCAACAGGATGGGGCCACAGCTCATACAGCCCGTTGTTCTCGTGCTGTATTGCAAAAAATGTTTCCTGATCGCTTGATCTCCTTAAGGGAAAACATTACATGGCCTCCTTCTTATGGGGATACCTCAAAGCTGAAGTTTTCAAACATCGACCAAGAACCATTAAAGAACTAAAAGAGGCTATCTGTCAAGAAATCTCCGCGATTCCACTCGATATGCTGGCGAAAGTGATGGAAAACTTTCGAGAACGGCTCCATATGTGCGTTGCTCGTCAAGGAAATCATTTAGACGATATAATTTTTAAAAAATAATTTAAAAAAAACCTTATATAATATAGTTTTTAAAAATAAAAATGTTTTTTCTTTATCTTGTATCGTTTTTTTT
>PVMI01053640.1:665-11006 GCA_008528875.1 Aulacorthum solani
ACCCACGACGAAGGATATTATGATCCGCCGCCGGTGCACGTACACAAAGGACGACCGCAACGTGCGTCCGTCATAATGCGCTCGTGCACACATACACCGCGACATTATGTCACAGTTTCATGCCAAACGCCGAACGTAATGAATCATAACGGCACGGACAGGTGATATTATATCATTATTATTATTATAAGCCCTGCCGATCCCGGCGGCTGTTTTTCAATCTAACGGTAAAAAAAAAATTCTCCCATTCTCCCCACTAACACTCCGGCTTAAATGCTTCCGCCGTTATTGTTGTATGCAAGTCTCCGTGCTGCAAGTCTTGCAGCCTGCTTTATGGTCGGTGCTGTTATTTTTGCCGATTTAATATTATAGGTGGTACACATGCACAAGAGCGAGTGGTTTTCGCCCGGAACGAGTTTAATAATGTCGTGTTGGATAAGTACCCACGAGAGAGTTTAGGTGACAATGGGGTCGAGCCTCTTTAAAATCTTTAGAAGAACGAACATTTGGAGTGAATAAACATTTCTAGATGAGTCACTCTCGACCGGCTATATGACAAAAGCGCCAAAAGTGTGAAAATTACATTTCATTTGCTGCGATATAAAACTATGTCCAATATAATTATTAGTTATGTCGAAAGAGCCAAAGACAAAAAAAATATGATATGATACACATTTTATAAATATTAATATTTTATATAATATTATTATGGTTGAATTAAGATTGTGAACTTATATTATATATTGTATTTAAAAATATTTAAAATCATCAATAATTAATATCAAGTAAAATTATAGCCCTGGTAATAAAAAGCAGTAAGTACCTTATGTGAACAAAAATAAATTAATACTTTAATACAAAATATCTATTTATTTTAAACTGCTTGGTTGATATTTTACTCCCAAACTTTTCAAATAAGTATTCATTCGACTTGTTTCACCGATATTTCTTGCATTGTATAATTATGTTCACACGAGATGTCATAAATTTCGTATTTGAGAAGGAAAAGAGTTCACAAAAAAAATATGTTTGCACTTTGTAATGTTAGTAAGACAAAAGTGTGTGGGATACGTACTAGAATCAATGTATATGATATGCAAAATGTAAGTATGTAATCACTTTCCATTTCTCTTAAATATCTATATTTTTGTTCAATAAACAAAATGCATTTAAGCCTTATTTGTAATTGATTTTTTACAGTTAATTCATGGTATAGCTTACTCCAAATGCGAATGCTTACTAAATACATATACCAAAAGTATAATTTAAACATGGACATATTTTTAGGCTGGATAAAACTTTTTGTTTTCTAACCAATTTTGGGTAACGCTTTACTTATCGCCTTAGAAACAACAATAAAAATATATATAAATATATCTATGATTCCTCAATTTCCTTCGCAGAGGAAAAATATCTAGTAGCATAATAAAAGTTGTACGTTGTTATATTTTATATACAACACAAAAACTTTGACACTCTATCATAATCAGATAATACATTTGTCAGGTATTTGGGATTTTCGCGCTTTTGTACGATACGATTTATTTTTTGGTTATCTCTTTTCGGCGCTTATGTCTCCCCCCAAAACAAAGATTTAGCTTCCAAATAATTTACAATTTCGTTGGTTTCCTGAGAACTTTGTAGTATAAAATATAATATATAGTTTATTATTACATATTGCTTCAGTTAATTTTTATATTATGGCGAACAATTTTCTCAGAATTTCCCAAATGTTGGTACCTGTGTACACTGTACATAGAATACATTATTTTGTGTTTAGGAAATGCATAAGTTTAGATAACATTCTAATAAATTCCAATCGTTCAATAAATTACGGTTAGCATTAAAATAGTACTTAATGCATTGCTAAAAGCTGATATTTAGTTTCTTGTAAATTTGTAACTCAAGGAAACATATTATTTGCTAAGTTTTATTTCCATAATTTATTCCTCCCTCGTCCTATTCAAAATCATGTCAACGCCACTGGTTTGGGCATGTTCCACAAACCGATATTGTTCACAAGTGGAAAATATGTGGCTTACACATTAAAATAATAACAACATTGTCGTTACTTATCGTTAGATTATTATAGGTCTATGCCATTGGAATTTTACGACAGTTGTTGTTATTGAAGGAAAATAAAAATAAATTCAAATGGCCCCATTGTTAAACACATCGTAATAAACTTCAAATAGAAATGGTAATGTATACATACTATAACGATGATGACGACACGATAAATAATAAATATGCGTTAATGAAACGAATGGGCTGAAATTTTCCAAAAACATTTTAATAAAGTTGCTTTTATCGCATACCAAAAACGTACGTAATTCGATTTACGTTTCGCATAACATTATATATTATAAATTTTACGAGACAGTGTTACTGATGTTTTATACAACGTAAAAAACTGTATGAAATGTTTAGAAAAAAATGAAAAGAAATAACATTTCATTCTTATAGAAACTGCACTCCACTTCTTCTCAATGAAATAAACGATCTAATGAATTAAATGTGTTAGCTTCGTATAATTTTAGTAGGATTCGGAGATCTTAAATAATTAAAATGGTAAAAGAAATGCACATGTATAGGAATGTACAGGAACACTATGCCCGTAACTTAAAATAAGTAAAATCTATAATATTAAAATTTAAGAACTTAATGCATGTCATAATGTTATAAATATCTTATACCTACTATCAATTAAATTTTTTTTGCCAGTGTAGTTTTTTCTTTTCACTTGAATAATTTAGTAGCAGTTAGTATAACATAAAGTATAAACTCTTATTAATGTTTAAAATCTCAAACTGTTTTAATTGAAAGAATCTTTTCACTAATTTAATCTACTTAACATTTTTAGGTTCAGTAAACCTTCCTTTTCAACAATACGTATCGTTTTTGTAGACCATCATCTTAAACAATTTAAATTTAGATTTCAAGATATTTTACAATGCCGATGAACAACTATTGAAGTTCTATTATTTTAATGAATACAAAATTACAAAGCGTGTTACTATGTTTGTCCTCCTTCTTAATATCTTTCTCAATATTTACTTAAGACTATTGCCACAAAATATAAGAGATGACGGCCATATATTTTTATTCGGTTTTAAATTCATGTTCTTATCATAAACATATGTATATGCTCTATACATCAATTAATAATGAAATAAACATAACTCACACATTCGCACCAAACAAGCGAATACAGCGAGTAGGTAATGTCTTGATAATACAATTTGCTGTTTTTATTTTTAGATGTTTTCATTGAATAGGTATCGAGTTTCATCCCTTAACTACTTTTAATCCTCAAAAATCTAATTTCCTAAAACAAATGCAGTTAAACTACTATACGTTTGTGCACGTCTGAAGAAAAGGCATTTCCTTTAAACGAAAAGTTTTTAATTCCTTAAAGCTGTACATGGTCATGTTTTTTATAGATGGGTATTACCTATGGAGTACCTATAGAGTACCTATAAAAAAAAATAAAGCTCCACTATGATACAATATTTATACAATAGACAAGAGGTTAAGGCCTGTACAATGAGGAACTATAATATATTCAAAACCTACCAAAAATAGTGTGGAATGGACGTTGATATCATCTATTTATCTGCATTGAAATTAACAAAACATGCATTTTTATGAAATTAATTAAATTTTTTTTCAATTTAATACTGTATTATTATTAAAGAGTACTTATGGAGTAAATATAAAGTACATATAGAGTACCTCTAAGGTACATACATATAGAGTTCCTATAGAGTCCTATAGAGTACCTATAGAGTACATATAGAGTACCTATAGCTACTGTATAGGTACTATTAGTACCTTTAGAGTACCTAATGGATAACCTATACATACATATACAATTAAATTGATATGCACTGTATAATATAGTATTTGATGTAATATGTTTTAGTAAATAGTAATTCTAACACCTTAGTTAATTGCATATATATTATAATATACTGTTATTCAAATCCACCAATAGAATGGCATGCATCAGAAAGCTAGAAATGTTTGAAAGTTGGAAAGGTAGGTAAATCAAAAGCAAATTAAATATATCATGTTTTAAAGAAAATAATCAAACGTTTTATTTTTATGTTAATGTAATATTAGCTTTGTACATTTTATTTATTTATAAATCAAGAATTTCATTCAGTATATGAAATATTTAATTACTGAAAAATTATTTGTATCTATCCTAACATTGTACTGCAAATCCAGTAGGTATTTGGTCACTTGATTTATATAATATTATGTTTTACCTATCATACTTATTGCTAAATACACTATTATTTACTTATTTTTAAAATACATATCAGTCATGTGAGTCCGAATAGTATTAAAATGTATAACATTAATACATTAAAGGTACCTTTTTTTACCCATTCTTATTATAACAATAAAACAGAGGTTTATTCTTTAAAATAACAAAACATATTACATGTTGTTTGAACAATATTCAAACATCAGTATATTAAAAATAAATAGTACTGTAGTAGTATTGCAAATTGTTAAAAACATTTTCGTCTTCCATAAAATAAAACATCGTATTACTCCGAACAAAAATAAAAATTGTCTTCCGGGTTCACATAACAAATAATAAATAATTGAACAGTTAGTTAATAACGATATGAGTCTAAATGTTTTCAACTGTAGCAATCAAGGCCTGCGTATTGGCTTTGAAAGACACTTAACGTGTTTAAAAATAAAATAAAATAAGATCAAGTGTATTCACAAAAAAAAAAAAATGTTTAAATAAATTTAAATTTATATAGTCACAGTTTAATATTGCTTACGAGTAGTACCTATCACTGATTATATCGAAAGAAAACTATTTCAATACGATTAGAAATGTTTAGTTTTGAGACGCAGTATTCGAAAATTTCCACATTGTTTCAGACTAGAAATTTGGCCCGGTAGAAAGTGCAGAATATGACACCACCACAACGGTTTGTGAATTATTTGTAGTTTCCATAACGCGGATGCTTTCGGTCTTCGATTGAAATATGTTATGTGGAAGTTATGGGATATACTCTCATATATTTAGGTATTTGGTTTCTTCAGATAGCTTCGTCTTCGTAACGAACTAACTCCAAATGATATCGTTGCATATTTTGATCGAGCCTAGGAATTTAATTTCTATCCACTTTCAAGTTTCTAGCATGACAATGTCATTTTAGATTTTCAGATGTCGCATAATTTACGAGCCTTCAAAATTTACATTAAAATTGTTAAATTCATTTTAGTGACTATCGCAAATTTTCATCGTGCACAAAGAAGCCAGTGATGACAAGTAATACAAAAAAATAACTCAGTCGAGAATAGGTATAGTAAGTTATTTGTTCACAATTAGGTAGGCACCTATATATGTGAAAAATTATTCTGCAATTATTACACATATTTTTGATAGTATTATTTAACTGTTTCATCAAACATTCTTATAACAGTAACATTATAAAATATTTAATATTGTCACTTTCATGGATATTATATTTTAATAAAATATATGAATACACAAATTGTTTTACTCAATGATAATAATATATTCTCTATTTCAAATCGAAACTCAGTGTTATCTTTGTATAGTGAAAATATTTGTTAAATAAGTATAATATAGTATTCTATTTATGATATATTATTATATTATACCTACCTACATAATATTATAGTTATTTATGTGCATATACGTAATGGTAATCTGTATAAATATCAATAATTGTAGGTACTTAGTAAAGTATACATACTCGTATAATAATACTATAATATAACAAATAATAATAATAACATCATCATTTTAATTTTTTTTGTACTGAATAATATAATGCTAGTATTGATTTATTTATTTAAATACAAAACCTACGTATTGATGAGAATTATTGAACACCCAACTTACTTATATTAACACAATATTTTTTGTTCCTTCAATTGGTACTTAATCGTTATTTTATGAAATCGTAGTATTAAGGATTTAATATATGAATGTGTTCTTAAAATGTTTGTTCATTATTTTTGTTTTATATTCATATGGTTTTTTACAATGAATATAATATTATATAATAATTTTTAGAAAATAAAATAAGAGTACCCAATGTGTCAATAAATCATGTTTTGTATTCTTGTCAAACTTTTTTGTACTTTAAATAGTATAAGCTTATTTATTAAAAATGTAATATCGTGTACTTATTTCAGTAGTAAAAAATACAATTTTTGGAAAAATGTATTATATTGAAACACAAAGTATAATTTCGATTTTGAAAAAAGATGTCAAAAATCATAAAATGGTATAGTTGTTTATAAAATAGATAAATATTTTGAATATCATTCAACAAAATTAATAAATATTTCAAAGTGAAAAGTATCTGTGTTTACCTTTTGAAGTTACGTTGTATTTTTGGATTTGATAATATATCAAACAAAAATCCTTCAAATATTTTTAGAATATTTCTTTTCTTTTCTTTTTATTATTTCGAAAATAAAAAAAAATAGGTTCTTCTTATAAATAAATACCTTACTATTCATTTTAATAACATATACTGATCAAACTGTACAAATATAGTATAACATCTATGAAAGTAAAATATTTGTTTAAATAATATTAATATATTTCACATCCTTTGTTATTTATTTTTGTCATACGTTTGGCTATTAAATATTATTATTACAATTTAGAATATTTGGATTTCACAATATAAAAAATAATAGAAGCTTATACAACTTTTTTGTAAACTCATAAGTTTAAATAAATAAATATAAAACATTAAATATACACAAACAATAAACTATTCGTTGCGTACAATAAACCTAATTATACAAATTTCATTGAACTATTTTAGAAACAATACATTTTCTATGCATATTTATAAAATATTATCTGAAATGTAAGTATTATTAAAGACGCTTTATCTTAACAAACAATAACACTGAGATTGCATATTGTCTGAATAATCCAGTTTACAAATAGATAAATAACAATAATGGGTGTGCGAGGGTACATCGTCCCATATGAAACGTCATTTTCAGATTTAAACGAAGAAGCGCTGTTGTTCATTACAATATTGCTTGGATATTATCATAACATTATCATACCATATAATTAAGACGTATGGGCATACACGATACACAGCATTAATATTATAACTCACGTGTTCCAAGTGCCAAGCTCCGTGAATTCAATCGTCACAAGCAACACATCGAACACCCACGCGATTTATAACCAAAACGACACTGCGCAGATTGTACAACTATATTACTCCCCAAGTCCATAATTCATTCAGATTTTTTACTTCATTTAATCTTCAAATCAAAGCCCTGGCGAGGGTCATTAATTTTGGATTGAAGTGCACAAGCTGCACTGTACAAAGCGTTCATTTTATTCTACAGACGACTATCAAGCGCGTCAGTAAAATACGAAGTCTCTAAATAACCAAAGAGTTAAAAAGAAGTTAGCAAAATATTGTCTGATATTGTTGAGAGATTCCTAATTTCTAGACGTCCAATTTGATTCACACCATTCTATAGGTATGTATAAAAAAAACTAGTATTTAGCCTTATACAATTATGAATATATAATATTATTTATATATACCTAAGTCAATTCGTCCCTATAAAACTAATATATTTTTTTATTTAAATTTATATTTTATTTTTATTAAATTGCCATGCGTTGTAACCTTAGCTATAAGGACACAAAATAGCAAAATAGCAAAATATCATTAAAAAGTATTGTAGGTACTCAGTTATAACGGTAGTTAATGAGAAGAGTTCAAAAACTGCTCTCAGATTTATCCATTTAATTGAGATTTCCAAACATCTATATGGCTATAATATCTTCGGAATTAATTCGCAAAAAGGCACGGTCCAATATTGTGCTTTAAGACTAGACTCAAAATCGGACCATTAAACTAATTGTTTTTGTCAGCTCCTTGAAATAAAACTATGCGTTTGTGCACAACGTATAACTACTGTGTTTCCGTTTGTTTTTCCACTTTTATGGTATCTAGGTACATCCAACTGGTGAAATATTCATAACACTATGACCACCAACCGTCACTAAATATTAATCTACCACCTATGCACATGCAGCAGAGTATAGATATAAATTCGGATGCCAGATTATTTTGATTTTCGAGAGCGAAATTCAGAGCGTAGGAAATTTGGTCTGGTGATTAGTCGACCACAGTAATCCTTTCTGCAGTGACAGATTTTCGCCCTGTGGCGGTGAGAGGCGAAAAAGATACGTCTCGGGGATAAGGTATATTATACTTTCAGTAGCCATGCATGGATATATATGTATATTTATACATTATGTAAAAAACTACCTGTATGTACCTATCTGTATATATATATGTTATAACATTTCATTCAAACGAGGACTTTTTCGATGATGGGGTTGAAACACCCGTGAACGCGGTGGGTAGATATGAGAAGGAGGGCAGGTGGGTCTCGTTTGATAAACGTCAGAGAGAAAGACTCGGAGTGACGAGAGAAATATACGTATATAGTACACTCTGCAGCCACTGTGAGTTTTGTTTATACATTTATGTGATGTGGCGTAATCATCGCCGAAAGCATGGGCGGCCGTGGCGGTGAATTGCGAGGAAGGGTTGTTTGAGCGGAGACAGCAAGACGTTCGCAAAAGGGTTCATCGGCGTACCAGAGAACGCAGACACGAGATAACGTCTATAAGATTCGAGGAAAAGTTCTTCAAAGTATAATCGTGCCCACTCTGTATAATATTATTATACGCGACATTTGTACCTGCAGTATTATAGCATCGTACGTAAAAGCGAAATCGCGAAGACCGTCTACGAATTTAGTCAACCACGTTACACGTTATTACCTACTCACGAAAAGTTTGATGTTAATCCAATAAGTCGACATCGTTTGCGGATTTATATTTCCGGTATAAATCGTCATGGTTATGATGGTAACTGCAATAACGATACGTCATTGTTGCGTAGGTACATTTTTCTATTATCGATTTTTTTTTTTTTTTTACAACAATAGCTTATATATCATACCTACCTACGTTATAACTTATAACGTCGTGTGTAATCATTGTTTTTACATCGTCTAATCGTTTCTAATCTAATATAACGATAAAATTGAATTGGGTCATCGTCATGTTATTAAAAACTTATTTATATATAAAAACTATTATTGTACAAATATGACGTATATAAGAATACTGGGAATAACTTGTAATGATATTATAGGTACTGCTCTCGAGGAAACTGTCATCTATGTTATTATCAATATAGTATTCAGTTGGTTGGATAATGTTTCCTAATGGTTATCCGATTAAAGTATTGTCTCTGGGTGTGGGATAATATTTTGCTCAGCGGCATTTATTAATTTGTTCTACAGCCCTCACCGCATTTTACAATGACGTCATTTCAGTCAAATTTAATACGTCGATTTAATGCAGGCAAGATATCTATTAATTGACTTATAAGTACCAATACAGCTGAAATTCGTTGAAAATATAACCTATGTCTATATTTGTTATTGACCTTAGCAATATTGGAACCGAATGCAGCTTTCGAAGTACCTATAAGTGATCAGACTAAATCTCCACTCCGCATCCTTTGACTGCTATAGAAGTCTTCCTCGTCGGTAATCGAGCGGTTTTAAATATTTAATTATATTCAAACTAGGTCTGTTCTAAATAATCGAGTGTCGTGAGTACATTTCCATGATTATATAATAATATTATTTGTTCATACATTACCCAATATCCATGTATAATATATATATTATATATAGTAAAGTGTATCCACCGTAGTTAGAAACGCGTTAGACTCAACTCGTTCAACGAATAATCCTAGACGGACGTCTAAGTTATTCCGTTTGAGTGTAGGTTATTCTTGTTCGGCTTCCGAAAACTTACGGAAAAAGGGTTCATACCAATAATACAAGAATATAAGTATGTAGGCGTGTGTGTCCCGATATCACGACGAAAATCCTAGTTGAGGACATTATATTACACTTTATACGTGCGGAATTTAAATACACAAAACAAATCACAAAAACCTTTTTGTATAATAATAATAATACACATCGAACCATTTCGTTCACATGACGTGTGTGTATATATAGACAATACCGAACGGGACAATGTTTATTTATCTCGTAGAAATAATTTTCCACGCCATCAGAGAAATCCTGCAGCCAGCATAATAATACATCCAACGAGCCGCGGATCTGCGGGGGAGGTTTTATTATTTTTTTATTTTTTATTTTTTGGCAAATCGATTTGAAATTGCCAACCGCATGACTTGGTATGGATTACGACGACGGTTGACATGTATTGACGCATTGTCCGATTAT
>PVMI01053648.1:5901-22991 GCA_008528875.1 Aulacorthum solani
AAAAAAAAAGTTTGTTTGATATTCGATGTCAAATCGAATCCTTCCAGAGTTTATATAATTACCTATATTTCTTTTTCTCGTATGCAACTTAAGTCTCTTTTTTTGATAATGTTTTGTAACACTATATATGTGTGTATAACTACAGAGTTTTAGAAGTCGTCGAAGATCAAACTAACAATGATTTGTATTTCTTCGCCAACTGGAAAACGAAAGATTTCGTTAAAGCCTCTACTTATACTCTTATATTCCGTAAACCACATAATATTCTCTTCGCTATATTTTATTTTTATTTTTTTTGAAAACTAATGGAACATATGGTACTAAAGTTCAAAATATGTTCAATTGGCAATCTAGAAAAGCGTGCATGCACATGTTTACACTTTTCTTTACATTCCAATAAAGTGTTAACCGAAGAAACGCGTAAAAGATCAATGAATACACATCGTTGCAAAACCAAACACAATTCTTTTGCTCTATTCTTAGTGTACGAAAAACGTTTCATAAATATACATACACACCATCACCATTATAGAGAACAATATGTCAGAGATAAAAAAAATATATATCTTATAAACGTCTCTACAGTAAAATAAAAAGTCGAAATAGTTATCAAAATAGAAACGTAATATTATGTGAACATAAATTATTCATTGATATACGCATTTAAGGTGTGCACATATTCTCCAAATCACAAAGAATATGCAAACGACGTGAAAAATGCAAAATGTACATCATAGATAAGTTTATAAAAAAAAATGCATACCTCAGAAAAATTAACCAACTATAAACTTATAAAGTTTAATACTGCTCATTATTACCTAAAAGTATAAGCTACACATCACATTGTCCCACGAAATCATTATTTTTCAAATTGAGTGTTCCATCAAATGTATGCTCCCGATCATATTGCTATAAATACATAATATTATAACGTAATTTTGTTTTCACTATATTGAATTAGGTAATATCTAATAGGTATTATTCAATAGTCGAGAGAAAAATGTTTATTTATTCTGAGTTGAGCAGTATATTTTAACATATTATTAGGTATATTTAGGTAACACAAAACGACAACTATACACTTCTGCAATTTTTTTTTATCACTGCAATGTCATTATAATGTATATAATATTTTCATCGGCAATGGCTTCGAGTGTTATATTATCAATTATTATCAACATCATTGTATGGTAGGGTTAGGTACTCGACCTACTATACGAATTATTTAAACAACGCGAGTGGTGTAGGCCTAATGGGGTTTTCGGATTATATTCCAAACACTAATGCTAAACTGAAAAAAATGGCCACCACGGGTCTTCGGGTTTATTGAAATGAATTGGTTATTTTTCGCTATACATACCTATAACCTATATATGTCGTTCTTCCATATATGCGATATTTCACTCACAGCCAGGTGATATATCGGTCCGTGTAGTCCGTGTAGGTCAATGCGCGTTTATGTCGAGTACGTTTTTACCACCCGCCCAAAACTCATAGCACATACCTATATATACAGGGTGATTCACCAAGCATGCTCTTCCCCAAGTTTTCCTTTAATAACGATTTTATTCAATTTATGATTTTTGGAGTTTCTAAATTTACTCAAAAGCCGTATTTTTAAATTCTCGAATTATTTTGTACTACTTAAGAAGTATCCTGTGACGATTCAAACTTCTGTTTTTCAAAATGTGAGAACCCCTCTCCCTTTTTTACTGTATAAATTATTTAATGGATAATTTTTTTGTGAAATTTAGATGACGTACTTTTCGAAGAAGTAATTTCTCAGTCATTCAAATGTTTGTACCAAGGATAATATAGTCCTTAAAAGTAATTTTACAAAAATATAAAATATAGATGTTAGGCATATTGAAACTAATATTTATTACAATTAGGTACTTTTTACAAATTCATTATGTTGATAGATTAATATTAAAAAAACATTAGTTGAAAAGATGGTTCTTATTTGAACAGCAGAAGTTTGTATCTCGACAGGACACTCCTTAAGTAATACAAGAATTTGGAAATATGGTTTTTTAGCATGATTAAGAATCATAATTTAATTTTGCATTATTGAAGAAAAAAGGGGGTGAGCATGATTAGTGAATCACCTTGTTTAATAATCGTATAATATGCTGCACGTATGTTATGCTAGTGTCCAAAAAGTTTGCTAACCTTAAATCGCGAATGGCAGAGATCACACGTATTATTACAACTTGTGAGGTCCACTATAGATAACAACGATTACACGTCAATACATCATAAAATTGATATTACTATTATTATTATACTTGTATGTATAGCAAAAGAGTTATTTCGATCAGAAAAACTTTATACGATCATATTTTAATCAACAATTAAATTAAACAATCTAATCATTAGAGGTTTGGGTATAATATAATATATGCACTATAAGTGCAGTGATCATATTGCCACGCATGCGTACAGTTCCACACGCTGCGAAAAATTCTAAAAACTTTACGTTTTTGATATTTTATTCAAAAATATTAATGCATGCATGCGCACAGTTCCACACGCTGCGAATAATTCTAAAAACTTTACGTTTTTGATATCTTATTCAAAAATATTAATATAATTTTTAAATACATGCATATAAGATTTATAACAAAAAATATGAAACGCAAATATGTATTTTGGATTCTAAGAGAGGTAATAAATGTAAGTATTGATTATTTTACATTTATTATACTAAGTTAACAACAATATAATGTATATGACATAAATATATGCTCATATAGGTACAATATTATATAATAATTGATGATACAATAAATACTTTGAGCAACACTTAATTCAACCTATACATGGTATTATTTTAGTAGCAAACTAACAATACAAATACAAGAGAAAATATACTACATAGGACTCGGTTATATTATAATATAAGCAGATATACCATCTCTGCTCTACACATCAATTTTCGTTGAATTAAAATTTAACAAATTTATCACTGTGACTTAGTAAATAACGATAGGTACCTATACTCAACGACACATATATTATACAATATACATTATACAGTAGAGCGGTTTTACTAACTTACACACGTATTGATACACACTTTAAACTAATACAACTTTTTTAATTTACTTATATGTTATCGGAAACAACCTTTTGGATTGTCATGTAATAATTACAACGTGATTGGTTTTGATTACTGTTGAATAGTAACAATTTGTAAAACAAAAAAACTTATCAACATGAAAAATTGATTTTAAAAAGGTACCATAATGTGCCCTAATTCCGTGTAATCTTTTTGTAATAGTTCGAATCCGATCACCCAGACCGTAAAAACATACTTTAATACTAATACCTAAATTATTGTTCATTCCGTTTAGTTAAGAAAACCCATTTTTTTTAAATAAAATACCAAAAACGTCCAACTCCTACTATTATTAATTCATTGAATATAACTGTTATTGCACTTCTTTATACAATATTATTATCTTTGTTATAACGACCATTCGATTAATTATCGAACAATACATTATTGTGTTAAAAATTAAATTGAGATATAATAGCTTATAGGTAGTATACTAATCATATCTAAGATAATATATTATTATATATTTTTGTATACTTCAAAAATCATGTTGTTAAGAAACATATTTTTAATTTAACCATTGATTATTGACTTACCAATTTTCAGGACTATTCATACATTATGATTATGTTTTAAACTAAAGTTATATTGTTGGTTAAGTATTTTAAAACTAAACCACTTTGTGTGGAGTATATTTGATAAAAAGAAAAAAAACATCACTCCTGGAGTTTTTAATGACCGTTAAACTGCGGTTGGTTGTACCATATACCCGTGTTAACAAGAAATCAAGTAATATGCTTCCTTAATAGTTAATAGTTATTATACAAATGTTGTTTTGAGGCTTCAGATCGGACTGCAGATAATAGTTGTGTAATAGGTAATAAAATAATACCCCACAGGTGCAGTGTATGAAAATCTGATTCTATTCGATCTATTAGTGCTAGTAGGATTTTAGGATACTTTTAATTAGACGTCTGAGGCGTTTTTATAATTTCAGAATATGAAATCAAGACAAAATATAATAATAATATAATACCTACGACTTGTTTTAACGTCAAATTGATCTTTTTATTTTGATTGTATAATATTGGTAGGTACGTATATTGTATCCACAGCTACTACTCTGAGCTTATACGTTTTTAAGTAAGCAAGTAAGTAAAAAAAAATTAATCTGAATTATAATTTCAGGTGAAAACGCGAGCACATATGTATATATAGTTTTGTTTTTAATGGATTTTCTTTGTTTAAGAAAAAAATCTCATTCGTGCGCCGTCGATTCGGAGGCTCTAAAACGAGTTTGATCTCAGCGTTCGCCGTTTGCCGTAAGCACCTACCAATTATTTTCAGTATTTTTTTTCCTTACTCTTTTATCCTATTTTTTTTCTTTACTACCACAGTACACCGGTTTTTATTAAGCCGAAGCACTTCTACGCTGTGGCGGCTGATACATAAATGAATACTACCTGTCCGTGCACCGGTTCACAGAAAGACGTTCCTAATAATTAGTCACCGAGTATAATAATATAAGAACGAGAGTACTAGAAATCGAGCAGAGGATGGGAGAAGTAGAAAAAAAGAGAAGAACTATATCACGAAGGCAAAATCAAATTACAACAACAAAAATATAAAGTAATAACAAATATAAAAAATGACAAGGAGGAAAGGGGGAAAGAAACGCTACTAACAAAAATAATTAGTGTTTATGAAATCTTCAGAGTCATATGGCTATATGTGCTTATAATATACAATACCTATAGATAAATGTGACAGTTGTAGAAAAAAAAGCACATCGGGAATCTTTTGTCATCCCGACTTTTTTTCCCTTCCTATTGCGAGAATGTAAACAATATTATTCTTATAACCGATGTGAAGATGTATAAAATATGTTTTTTTATTAAACTATAAACCACCGTGTAGGTATATACTTCTGGTATATAACAAAATAACATAATTATATTATGTATGGGTACGTATATATATATATATATATATATATAGCTGGGGAGTCCAGTATATAGGTACGCAAACGTTATTCCTTTTCTTACGACGCGTCTGCTACAGACCATACAGTCTACTGAACACAATAATAATATATTAATATTACATTATTATGAAATCCTTTGTAATGTATTTACATATACGAGCCCAAATATTTTAAAAACTGAAGATTCCAGTATTTTATTAATCCTCTAAAAGTTTTCGTGCTGAAACTTGTGTTCTTCGTAACACAAAACTATAATGCATATAATAATAATATCGTTGCTTTAATTCGCAAATAATCGTAACTCCATTTTTCCAATTTTTTATTTTTTGTGATAATTGATATGAAGAAAAAAAGTGCATCGTATGATAAAGGCATAACTCCAATTTCATAATTTTATCCTCCATACAGTTGATAATTGGGAATCGCCGTTTATCCAATATATGCACGATTTGAAGACCTAAAACAAGTCCTATCTCCATATTATCATTATATTAAATGATGGAATTACGGCCTTTGTAAATTAGACCGACGTAATGGTCGAAAGTTTTTTTCTTGTAAAATTTACAATTTGCAGTTACGATAATAATTCTGAAATTAAGTCCACGATATTATAATAAAACAATATACCCGGGTAGTTGGTAAAGTGGTAAGGTCCCTATATCCAGGTTATTAAGATATCGGTGCAATGATATTATCGCACATCATATTTTTAGAAAGAGCACAGCTATATTCTTTAATAATAACATTGTAATCACTAAAAAATCACCGTCAGATTTCTTTTTCGATTTTCAATCGACCAGCCGACCATATTATTACCTACGTTGTATATTACATTGACTGGCCTATACCATATATTTCGTGGTAAGTAGTCCTACCTGACTTATAATATTATACTAAGTGTGCGGATGTAACGTACAGGTGTATTACAACCGCGCGCGGTATCGATAGAGTCATATATTTAGTGCTTCTCTAGAACTACCGTTAAATTGCATCCGATTGGTTTTATCGTTTTGGGAGCAAATACAAATGAAATTTTTCATGGTACAAATAATTATTACCACGATAGAAGGATTTCTCGTTCGTTAGTAATTCTGCTGCGGCAGATGACCAGAAGGCAAATCGAAATTCCGGTTTTTTCCATCCGTTATAAATCTGTCCCGGTCTTACATTTTTTTCTCCTTAAGTTATTGCATGTTTAAACGATAGATGTTGTTACTTAATATCACGGTAGTAGTGGATACCATGTTGGTAGTAGTTGTTTCGGGTTCAACACCTTTAAA
This sequence comes from Aulacorthum solani, assembly GCA_008528875.1. Classification (NCBI taxonomy): domain Eukaryota; kingdom Metazoa; phylum Arthropoda; class Insecta; order Hemiptera; family Aphididae; genus Aulacorthum; species Aulacorthum solani. The sequence goes on from PVMI01053648.1 coordinate 12,227, forward strand.
TCATAACGAATTTTAAAACAAATATGCGCGTTTTTTGGTTAGACGTTAATAATATTATTTGCATTTTAACTAAATTCATTATATAATAAATAGGTGTATGTACTTGGACACCGCGTGTATGAGATTTTATAATTTATAACGTTGGTAAAACGCACTTTAAACTATATAATAATATAATACGTAAAACCAATCTACTTTTTAATTCTACCTAGTGAATAGCTATTCCGTAAATCGTTCAAATTCCTTTCCTTTCTCTGTATTTCAATATTATGGTTTCGGTTTTTTACAGAATGCTTAGACCTGACATTGATTTCGTTTGATATTGTACAATATAACAGGTACTATACATCAACATGGATCCTTTGTTTAAACAGTTAAACATATTAATTTTAATTTCTGCTGTTGTTTGTCTATGATTTAATTGTTGTATCCTGAATAACAGAAAATTATTTTAATTGATTCGAAAGGTGTTTGGAATTTTTTATAGATATTCTCGCAATCAATGATGCATAATATTTTGACCATCCCTTTGACGCATAAATAAGTTTAATTATTTAAAAAATATGAAATAAATCACATCTTAATCATTTAGATATTTCTAAACAACATAATATTATGTATACACGAACTTTGAATAAATAGATGATTATTGATTATATTTTATTGACACGGGTATTTCAAAACATAATTTGCACATTTCAGTCGATCAATGCTATCAAATAACTTTTTACGAGTCTCTCATTGTTAGGAATAATAACGTATCTACCATATTTGTGTGTTTATTAAAGAGAGCTGTCTTAAAAATGTGTAAGTTGTCGGTAGAATGATTTAATGCTTTAACACCTGCCGGTGTGTGATTTAAAGATGGAGAGGGTAGAGGTGTTTGTAATAATATTTCATTTTCCTACAGTTTTTTAATATTGGATGCATATGTATCACAAACATAAATAAATCCAATCATATTTAATGACTATACTATATGAGACTATGAGAGTATTAATGTCGTTTAATATATTTTAATGCTGATTGAGTTTATACACTATAACGTCCAACACTTATTTCAGTTAAAGCAAATTCAACTGATACTAATAAATAATATGCATTACTTATTCAAATTATAAAAATCAGACAAATGTTCAACCTGTTTAATAACACATAATATTTTATTATCACTAGCTATAGGTAAAGATTATACTGTGATGTCCTTAACTTCTTGTCTCATATAGTTTAACACAAACAATATTTAATCAAACGTCTCTATAATAAAACTATAGTATTTATTATCTAATAATCCCATTAAGATAAAACTATACGAAAAAATTCAACAGTTTATCCACAAAAATACACAATATTTTACCGCTGTAGATCCAAATTATGTGAGTTAGGAGGTAGTGATGCGAGGGTATGATTTATTATTATGTGTTTTTTGTCTGTCTGTCTATTCTGAGTATAAATAATATATTATGTCGGGACGGTCGAGTATACTTTAAAAATCGGTCTGGAGACGCCACTGCAGGTTGACGCAGAAAAACAAAAAATAAATGTCTCATTACCTACCACGTGTGTTGGTTTAAGCACGATTTATTAGACGCGAAGTAAATTTCCTTCAAAAATATAGTGACTTATACTCCAACAAATTGTCTTACAGAGACATATTATAATGTTTTTATGTACGTAGAAAATGTATTGAATTAATAATGTTTTTAAACATTTTACATTTACACTCGTATACAGAAATAATTCCACCAATGTGGTGTGATATTATGTAATTGTGTTTTATTTTCAAGAATAAAACAAATTATATATATATATATATATATATATATGATATTTATACTATAGGAGTGTGTGTCTATGTGTCCTATGTATAAATACACGATTACCGAAAAAGCTAATAAAAATCCCCTACACGTCGCTGACTATACTAACTGAAATAAATATATACATTTATTTTTTACGATTAAGCTGAGTATTTTTAGATTAAAATAATATTTACTAATGCGTTGAATAGATTTTATTGCTACAGTCGTCGTTACGTCTTATTCTAAACATTTACAGAGCCACGAGACCACATGAGTAATTGTAATCTTAAAACGTAAACAGTTCAAAAATATTCCATCTGATGTTGTAATGCAAAATACACTTTAATAATATTATGAAGGAGTATGTACACTACTTGCGTCAACAAAAATGTTAATTAGATGGTTTTAGTAAATTCAGTGGACTACATGAGTATCTAATGGAGGAGGGATAAGCCCCCACATTTTTTGGATGTAGCATTTTTTTTTTGAAAATACTTTTCTTGGTCAGTTCATGGGTTACCCAATTTCTAGATTAAATCCCCCCCCCCACAATTTAGTTCTAAATACACCATTTGATTTATGTCAGTATCAGAAATAAATACTATATGACAATTTGACACTAATAACGTATACACCTTATGTATAGGGACTGAGAATATTGAAATTTTTATGCATTTGTCTAATCCTATTGTTTATGACAGTTTTTTTATTGAAATTTTTATAGTTATTTTACATTATAAAATTATTGAAACAATTGAACATACAAATTAATATGATTGTTAAAATATTACGTCGATAAGTCAATACTTATATAATATATATCGATAGTTAGGGACGACAATACGCTTAAAAGGGGGCCTCAAATTATCCATAATCTTTTCTAGGCCTTTTTGACTCATAATATTGCAGTATGATCATGATTTTACATATACTGATTATAATGTCGTATGAGACTATGTGAGTAGTATATCTACACCATATACACGGAATGCGAGGATTTAACTCAGTCAGAGCCTTTGGTCGTTAATTATATTTAAACATGAATAATTCGTTTGGTTATAATAATTTCATAAAGTAGATATGTTATTATAATATTATAACATATCATTGATTGTAAAATATTCCTTACTTGTTAAAGGCTTCATAAGATTGAACTAAATAATAAAATATAAAATAGTTATGTTTTAGTTTAACTGGGCAACAATAATTTGAAAAAACAACACAATAAATGTGTAGTGTAAAGTCAATAATTATATGATAATGACAAATAACTATATAATAAAATAAAGAAGAAAAAAGTTTTGACCCGATTTTCGGAATAATATACAACAATTGGAGTCAATTAAAAGGTCAAATTAACACATTTTTAGTAAATTGATGTCATGTGTGCAATCTTTTTAAATTTAAACGGTCATGTTTTGTTTTTAATCACAGATCGAAATATATTTTTATTGACCGTTTTGCTTGATTTGACTATAATATTATTGTGGCGCGGATCTCAATAGAGAAACTAAAAAAATTAAATTCAAAGTTATTTAGTTACAATATGAATAAATAATTTTAAAAAAAAATGTGTGCTAAAATCGACGAAAAAAATGTCATGTTTACGTAATTAATATTCTCCGGTGCTCGAATCGAATTCCGCAGATATATTTGAAAGCTGTGCAAGTGGGTACCTACGCCGTCGCATAATATTAATATTTAAAATAATACAAATTTAATAATCTTTTAGAGGAAACCCGGGCGCCCATATTACAATATTAATTTTAGGCGTTTTATTCCCTCGTGTGTATATCACACTATTATTGTAAATATTATACCCCTAAATCGTTGGTTCTTTTAATTATTTTCGCGCCCGGAGTATAATATCATTATCACGAGGTGTGCGTATTGTTATGTACGTGTATAGAAACGGACCCTTCTAGGTTAAAAAAAAAACGCAAACAGAAAAAAAAATAGTGAAAAAAAAACTAAAATGTACTTCAGCTGTAAGACTAGTGTCATTATCATATTATTAAGTCGGTGGTTGTTGTCGTCGTCGTCGTCTTCGTTGCATATTATTACTGCAGCACGGGAATAAAAGAAATCACACGAACTTGGAGTTGTTGTATCATACTAGAGTTAAGGAGTAGTAGTAGTAGTGAGTTTCGTGGTGGTGGTGGAGATAATATTTCACCCGCATAATAATATTATTACATATTGTTGTTGTTATTATTATTATTATTTTTATATGACACGCAAACCCGTATCTCGGACAACGAGCCAACCTCCCGACCTGGCGCCGAAGAGTACCGAATTTCCTCATCGACACCACCTACAAGTTACAACTACTATTATAGTGCTATAATAGTATTGCCGCCCCATACGTATAATTATTGGTATTATTACTATCAATATTGTGGACAGAGGATGTTGTTGTTGTTTTTGTGCTTTTTTAGGTTTTACGCTCGAATCTGTTGCTCAGCAATACAATAATTTATTGTTATTATTTTACTAAACGAGCTCATAAAACAGTTTCGTTAGCGCAATTATACGCGACACTACGACCTACATAATATCGTTATTTTATTATTATTATTACTATTTAATAGTTTCAATCGGTTCGCGATGTAATTTTCCGCGATTGCATGAAATGCAATTGTAGCCGAATCTGACGAACGTTTCCGTAAAAATAACTGTGTCTGTCAATGTGTTAATATATAACACGATTAAGGAGTATAATATTGTGAGTAAAATAATAATATAATATTATTCGGCCCCGGTCCCGGTTACGACTGCTGTTACAAATCAACTGGCTAGTGCGATTAATATTCTGACCGAAACAATTATAAGACACCATAGAAAAATAACTGCAACGATCGAGCGTGTAAAAAACACAAATAATACATATTCTTATACCTATCATCATTGGGTACTACTAATGTACTATTTACGATAAGATCGTCCATGTTCGTTTAGCAATATCTGCAGCAATCGGCTGTACGTGTTATTTTTACCGATAGACAATATTCGATTCGGTTTAATACAATATTATTATGCATTTACGTAGGTATAATAAGCATGCTATCACAAATTATACGAAACGGGAGTACTAGACCGCCACTAGGACAATATTATTATTTATTGTCAGTGCCATGTTTTCGTAGAAAAGCCATAGGCCATAGGGTATACGGTATTTTATAATTTTAAGACAATAATGTGAATACTTAATAAATATATTCCTGATTTTATAAGCGAAAAATTAAGAAGACTCAACCCTTCAGAAAACCAAGATTATTTTGCAAGGTTCTTATGGACTACATTCACAAATATGCTACAAAAATACATTATTTGCAATTGTTCTACCTTTTTTTTTATTTATGTAAATAAGTATTAAAAACTATTTCTAATCCCCAAAGGTCAAATTTAACATTTTGTAAAATTTTACATGATAATTATTTTGGAAATTAAATTATTAGGTACTTTATGATTGGGGCAACACGAACATTTTATCAAAAAAATAAAACTGCTATAATCACAGTCACGAACCATACCAATACGTTTTATACACGTATTACTTATATATATATGGTAATGGCCCAGGCTGAGAAAGTTAATGATAATTTTTAATTGAGTTATGTTAAGTTGGTAGAAAACATTTTAAAAAGTTTAAAGTCATCCTTTTTATTTTTAAATCAATTAAGTTAAAATTTATATGCAAACGTACAATCAACTTATTAATTCAAGTTAAGTTATTATTATTATTTTATTTTTTTTTGGATGGTAGGGGGTACTATAAACGGGATGATGATGATTTACGAATCAAACAAAATTCGTTTTACTATCTCCTTCGTCGCCATACTGAGACACCCAGTCACTGCTTCACAGATTGTTGTCTAACTGCATCGCGAGTGTTCTAATAAAGTCGTCTAGTCATCCCAATGGATTTTACGATATACAGACGTCGTCGTTGCTCGAGTGGCCTCGACACACACGTGTTAGTGCTTGAAACGATCGCGAAAGTCTGTTGTGGGTTTGTTAAAGTGATTTTTTTATAAATACATCAATGATCACACACAGATCGTCGTGGTCTTACGACATCCGTGCGATCGCATTTCTGTTTCAAAGTGTTGTTTCATAGTAATTATATTATATTACAAAAATTATCTATAAGTAGAGTTAATTAGGTACGGACTTTTATGATTTTACAAATTGATATAACCTTTGTCGATAGCAGGGGTAAAAGTGGAAGTGGGCGCAGGGTTTTTTAATAATAATTTAATTTATAATTATTATGATTTCGTTTGAAAATTGTTGTGAGTTGGTCACATTAATAATCATTGTGTGTTCATAATTTCGATAAACAAACGAAACGATTGTATTACTATCAGGTCACAATGCTGTTGTTGTATCATTTTATTGAAATGTAGTTTTTATTATTTGCATATCAATGCACATTTTTATGTACACTGACGATTATTTTTCCATATTTTTCTCGTTTTCAAATAAATACAAGGAGGTATCAGCTGTAGGTTCGTATATTAATGTCATCTTATATTATTTTGACTTTTTAAAGCATACAAATCCGGATCCTTTATAAATCACAAACTCGGAAACAATTGTTTAAGCTCGAAACTTGCTGCGCACTATAGACAATAGTTCGTAAATTAATGCACATGCAATTGCAACTATTATTACCTATATAATAATACAGCGACAGCTCTCTTAAAGGACCCGAATAGCAGATATCTCCCAATAGTAGACGTTTTCTTTAGAACCAACTACAAGCTTTCTACAATCTGAACCCTCTGAATAGAGGACACCCCCAAATAACAGACACAATTTCAGCGTTACCTATAAATCACAATACCGTTAAAAATGTCGTCGGGATAGTTTATAGGCAGTTCTAGACGTCTGCAGATAAGTAAACTTCGTATTAATAAATTATTGAGACGACGTTTATTTTTATATTCAATCTCGAAAAGTAAATATTATTGTCATCCCTAAATATATTATATGTTTTATAGTATTAGATTTTTAGTTATACTTACAAGCTATAACCAGTAACCACAACGTTAGATACGCGATAAAGTTCACTCCTTAGTCAATTATATCGTAAACCAACCTTTACGACATTATACGTCCTCCTAAACTGTATAATCTACCACCCTACATATTTGTGTTTTTTTTTTTTGCTGGTTCAGAAAAATATTATTTGAAACTTTCACTGAAGGATTTATGATAATATGATACAATATATTACCTATGTGGCTATGTCCTGGGCGACGTGATGGAAGGGACACACTTTACACGTTTGGAATGGTTTTACGCAGTATAATATAATATAATAAATAATAATTTATATATAATACACAGATGCCACGATAGGTATAATTAATACCGAGTAGTTAATTCATACTTTTTTTTATTCTTTTTTATACAGACTGATTTTTTTCCTGAAAACTTTGCCTCCATGTAAATGTATATTTATTAAAATGCACCAGACATGAATTTTTTTTTATTATTTTTAATCACTAAAACTCCAGAAACGCGGCTAGTATGCAAATCGAAAACATAACCATATACTGTATAAATGAAACGAATTTATGTCCAAGGAACAAAAACGTGTGTAGATTCTAAAAAAGAAGCGTCTTCGCACTGTGATTATTAATACAATAACAAACGAAATACTTTGGTCTGACATTTTATTATTAGGTATACTATTTTAAAACCCAGCGTTTCCGCATTTCAACTAGTAGGTATAGGTACATAGGTAGACTTAGATTTGAACTAACCTATCACGTTCCTCCACACCTACCAACCTTTACCTGAGGTCATTCTGGTTATACTCCCCAACTATATTAGTAAAAAAACAAAAATACATCTGACTTAATTATTTAATTCAAAATAGTTTTTTTTTTTTTTTTTGATGGGTGCAGATAAAATTTTAACTGTTCATTTCTATGTACACGTTTTAGGCAACTAATGACGTACAAAATATGTACCTCTATATGGGTTTATCATGTATTTTAATATTTGTAAATAATTACTCAAGAAGGTACACAAAGTAGATCTTTGTATAATAAAACGAGACCTTTGCTATTTATAAGTAACAACAGTGCGCGATCGCCGAGGTCGTATAATATAATATTAAATGAACCCCCAAACATCTAACGACCCTTATTCCATCCTCCGAAGGACATTCCACACTATGTTTTAGATAAGTCTATTTACAAGTCAACATTTGACTTGTAAATAGACTTATCTCGTCCCCCTCCCTTAAAAAGTATTCAAAAATATAAAATAGTAAGATTTAGTTATTACCTATGTGTTTTGCTTATTGATATAACATATTTTGCAAACATATAGGAATTTCTAAAAGTACAAAATAATCTTGATTTGTGAAATAATAGATCAAGAAAAATATACATCACATTTGTGTGTGGGTACATAATATATTATTAGGCTTCGGGTTTAAATGCTCTTAAAAATGTATAAAAATGCATAAGTGATCTAAAAATTCTTTAAAAAATGTGAAAAAAAGTGAATTTATGAATTCAAAACTCAGAAATTGACCCCGGATGGCTGGATATATTCAGAAATTAAGATAAATTTGTGAATCGTAATACTAGATTACCTCATGTTGTTCTAAATAGGTAGAATATGTGCATTAACATTAATTTTTTTTTCTTTATATTACTAGAAGTAGGTTAAAAAGTAACCTAAATAAATAATGACCTAAAAACCTAAAAAAAAAATCGTTGTTAGCATAGTGTGTACTGCACTTGAAATACATATATTTTTGTGCATCTTGGAAAGCATCGTGTTAAGCATTCCAGAAAGAAATCATGCAAATGCATCAAAATCTGCAGAGCCCTAAATATTATTATTGACTATAGCGTATAGCACTATAAGTATGACCTGTCATGTGTAAAGTGTTTAAGTTCGGTGCATAATACTACGGTTGCTTGTTGAAAATTACACAAAAATATGCATTGTGATGAATTTTTTTCGAAAGTTTGTACACATGAAGATGGTAAAAAACATTGCCAGGAGGTCAAAATATGTCCGATTACCATAGATTATTATATTACATCGTGTGACATCAAAGACACATCTTGGGGAGTGTGAGCCGGCAGTCAATTCCGGTAAAACCGATTTTTCACTTTATCCTGCGAGTGCAGGATTTTTACACTTATGACTTATCGCGTTTATCGTCCCGCCACAATATTATAGGATGACATTATTGATCTTGCACGATCGCAATGGGCGCGGTGCGGCTGTACGTATTGTACCTAGGTAGTATATACCTATCGCATTATATTTTTTTTACATATACAACAATGGCGTACAGTACTCGCGAGCGGTACATCAGTGAGGTGGCTGTGTTGGTGGTAGTAGTGGTGGCGGCGGCGGAGTCGAAGCGGCGTGGAATGAATGAAAAAAAAATGATAATAAATAAAATATATGGAATGACAATAAATCACGACGGAATCGAATCACGAATTAAATTACGAGCGAAAATAAGAAATATAAAAAACCACGCGGAACAGTATAATATAGTAATAATATAATACGATTTTATTGTGATGCGTGTGTGTACGACCGCGATGTGGACTCCGGGCTATTTCGTACACCGCTTCGGTCATCTCGATTTTAATTACTAGTTTTTCTTCCGAATAAACGTGCTCGTAAATCGTCGCCGATATGTCTTCCGCCGCCGCCGCCCGAATATTACCATTCTTATAACAACGCGCTATACACGTATATCATTACGATATTATTATTTAAGACCCGCGGGGCTCACGACGTCGGTCGGTCGGCGGAGTTTCATTGAAAAACTACGAACCGACGATCACATAATAATATTATAGCAACTCGTATTATATATTATATATAATATGTTTATCAGTAATACAATTTTTACAACATTAAAATAATAATAAAATACACTGTAAATGTTATAATGTAATATTGTTATTTATTATTCCACGCACGCGAATCTGTCGAATGTTCAACGTTGGGTGGACGGTTCGAGTTTATATGGATATAAACCGTTTCTTATAATCGTAAAACATTTCGCATAACGTGAACTATACGCGTAACGCAAAACATAATAACATAAACTACCTATTTAAATATTTATGTATTTATTAAAACAAACATGACATATTATAATACCATGCGTACATCGCTGGTTGCAATTTTTAATCACGCCTTTACATGTACACGCTCGATAAGCTCTCGTCTAACATCACCTGCTGCAGACCTGACAGTAATGAGTACCACGAGCTCTGACCCTCGGGCTAAAGGGGCTATATTTGGAGTGTCCTGCGATAGAAATGATCTACAGACTGACTGAAAAAAATTTGGTTCTGATAACCGAAATACTATGGGGATTACAACTACATACGATGAATAGCAGCTGCAGTTGTTGGCTCGGGGACAGCTACGAGTAATAATTATTTTAGTCGAGAATACGTCTTATCAATTTCGGTCGGCTGCTACCATATATATTAGTTTCTGATGTAACCGTGTTCAGTACTAAAATTAATCCCGTATAATGTTCACATTAATAATGAGTAAGTAAGAAACATTCATTCGTTCATGTATACGTCCTAAAAGAACACATAATACAAAACGTATGTCTACGGGGACGTTTTCGGTGGGCATATATTATAGGAGATATTTATTTCACGTTATTTCTGATGAGACTATGTCTATATACATATAACGGTGCGCAATAATTTTGAAATTATTTCGATGTTCGCCTTAACACGATGTACCTACGTCACTACCCATCATTCACTCGACATTCTTTAACCTTACCTGACTTGAGAGTACGACGAGGATTTCCGCTAACCCACGGGTTAAGAAATATTGAGTGGTCTGTAATAAAATGATCACCTCATATAGTACTACATAACCTTAATACTAGAGATCCAAAACCCTTTTATCCACTTTTTTCAACAAAAAATTATATT